>JAOWBW010001626.1:239312-396138 GCA_026119855.1 Campanula takesimana | reverse complement strand
TGCAGCATCTAGTTAAAAACATTTCTATCATCATACTTAATGGTACAAGAAATCATTCTTCTTTTGTCGATTTCACACATTTTGACGACTCGAGAGCTCGAGAAATAAATTAAAAGAAAAAGAGTTGCGCAATTTGCGTCTTACAAAGAGAGAGGTAGGCATGTTAAACAACCCATTCTTGGAGTTGCAGAATAGTTTTATCTTGAATCCTACCTCATCCGTGTATGTATTCTTTGTAGCAATCGATAAGGAGATTAGAGATTTTTGTTTTTGTGTGACAGAATATCGCGATATTTATACATTCTTGAATCATTTCACTGTGGCCTAAAGATTTGTATTTACTGTTGGGTGGCAACCCAAAGTCCCACATCGGCAATTGAGCAAAACAATTGCAAGGTATATAAGAGCACCCACCCCTCATTAGTATGAGGCCTTTTGGGAGTTGATCCAAAAAAACAATCCGTGCGGCTAGGCCCAAAAGCGGACAATATCATACTAATGTGGAGAGTGGTTGGTGGTGGTCGCGGTCCTTACATTTACCAAATAAAATGTTACGCGATTTGCACGTATTTTTTCTGTTTGATACTACATTTCCAGTTGAGGGTTATTATAAGACTCTCATTGCTGCCGGACTCTATATAATTGTTGGCTGCAGGCTAGTCTGTTAATTGGTCTTAGGACTATTGGGTTTCTGAGTTTACCTTATTGGGTTTTTACCTTATACTCACTCCTTCTGAATTCTTATAGTGATCCACTTTCTTTTTAATCTGAATATTTTTAAGCAAAACTTTTAGGATAATTTAATTCCTTTAATGAAAATTTAAAGTTGGTTATTGATTGTATTTATAATGATGTATAAATAGTAAATTTTAAATTTTTGTTGAGACAATTAAATTAAATCAAAATTATTACTCAAAATTTATTAAAGTAACAACATCCTCCCGGGACGAAAGAAATGTTCATTTCCCTTATTAAAACTTGTTTCCTTTCAGTTCATTTATTTGTATGTAATAAGTCTACGATTCAAAATTTATCTCCTTCATCAAGAGCCTTGTTTCCTCTCCTTCATAAAGGGCCTTTGTCTTCTCTCTATGTCAAATATTAGTGTTGTTGCTTATTTTTCTAACTGTTACTAGTTAGTATTTTCTGGTTGTTACTAGTAGTATTTTCTTGTTGACTTAGTCTTGTGTTTACTTAGTCAAATTAGTTAGATTGTTAGGGGATAATAGATTGCTGATATGCAGGAGGTTGTTAGGGAGTTAGTTCAAGATAGTTTCTATTTTTTTTGCTATAAATAGTTGTACTACCCATGCTGAATAAAAACACGCAGATTTCTTCCTTCATTGTTTTATTCTCAGCATATTACTTTTTGTGTTATGGTACTAGAGCTCCTGGTTTAAGTTCTGAAATTTTCTTGTCTATCAAGTGTTGTTCACTTGTTGGAGAAAATTTGTTTGTTTATCTAAAAGTTCTCAGGTGTTGAGATGGATAATCGCAATGGAGGAGGAGTTGGTGTGGAGAAGCTTGTGGGTACAAACTACAAGTATTGGCAGTTATGCATGGAGTCTTATCTCCAGGGCCAAGATCTGTGGGAGTTAACATCAGGAGATGATGAAATTCCTGTTGATACTCCAGAGAATGCAGAACCACGCCGGAAGTGGAGAATCAAGTGTGGAAAAGCCATGTTTGCGCTGCGTTCTTCAATCAGTAAGGAGCTTATTGATCATATTCGGGATAAGAAATCACCGAATGAAGTTTGGAATACTCTGGAAACTCTGTTCACGCAGAAAAACACTTCAAGGTTGCAGTACTTGGAGAATGAACTTGTTGGCCTCGTTCAAGGTGACATGAGTATTTCGCAATACTTTCTTAAAGTAAAGAATTTATGTGCAGAAATATCCGAGTTGGATGAACCAGTCAAAGATCCTCGCTTGAGAAGATATATCATTCGGGGAGTCAAGAAGGAGTATTTGCCGTTCATCACATCGGTGCAAGGATGGGCGAACCAACCTAGCATTGACGAGTTGGAAAATCTGTTGTCTAACCAAGAATCATTAGCTAGACAGACGCTGAAGTACGTGTGGCTGGAAAATCTGTAGTTGTGGCTGATGATGTTCTTTTCTCAAAAGGGAACTGGAAGAACAAGGGTTCAGCAGCGAAAGGATCAACTAGCAGTGATCACGAGAAGAAATCCAATTCAGAAAAATCACCGAATGAAGGGGGTACAAGCAAAAGAAGTGTTACAGATGTAAGAAGATTGGGCACATCAAAAGTTTTGTCGCGTAAAAATTGAAGACGGAAACTTAAGCACGGAGAAGGATGGAGACTGTGATGAGAGAGTTGATTGTGAAAATTGTTTTTCAAATGAAGTAGTTGACGTTCATGATGTTAATGCCTCTATTGACTATGAGACGGACTGGATATTTGATTCTGGTTGCACCCATCATCTCACTGGAAATGGTTCGCTGCTCTCTAAAACTCAAGATCATCGAGGGAAACGGGTAATTGTTACAGCAGACAACTTCGTCCATCCGGTTGCGAAAGAAGGGTGTGTAAATGTCAAGGTAACTGATTTAGTCGATAACATTGTTTTAAATAGTGTTTATCATGTTCCTGGAGTATGCAAAAATCTAGTTTCAGTTTCTCAAATTACTGATTCTGGAAAGCATGTTCTTTTTGGGCCTAATGATGTTAAGGTGTTAGGGGATGTGAAGGAAAATATTGGTGATGTTATTTATAGTGGAAAGAAGAAATCTAACTTATTTGTGTTGTCTGCAACTGAGGCATATGTTGAAAGAACAGGTCAAAATAATAGTCCAGCTCTTTGGCATTCCAGGTTGGGACACGTTGGCTATAAGAAATTGAAAGAAATTTCTTCTAAGCAAATGGTTGATGGGCTGCCTAGCTTTACCAGCATACCTTCACAATTGGTTTGCCAAGGTTGTCAATTTGGGAAATGCAAGCGTCTTCCATTCAAGAAGTCAAAGAACCGGAGAGCAACGCCATTGGAGCTAGTTCATTCTGATTTGATGGGGCCAACGAAGACAGCAAGTTATAGTAGTTATCATTATATGATGATATTTGTTGATGACTTCTCCAGGTTCTCATGGGTGTATTTCTTTAAGCAAAAGAGCGATGCTTTTGCAACGTTTGTTGAATTCAAAAGCCGTGTTGAGAAGGAGCTTGGCTTCAAGATCATATGCTTAAGGACAGATAATGGGACGGAGTATCTGGATGGTGAGTTTATGAAGTTTTGTGATGACAATGGAATTAAAAGGCAGATGACTTGTAGAAAAACGCCTCAGAAAAACGGCGTTGCTGAACGAAAGCTTGCACACCTAGCAGAAGTAAGCTTGTCTTGGATTCATGACAAAAATCTTCCTCGACAACTTTGGGCTGAAGCGATGAAGTGCTCAAGTTATGTGGTAAATCGACTACCTCCGTGGCAAGGTAATGGCAAGTCTCCATTTGAACTTTTGTTTAATGTAAAGCCAAATGTGAGTCACTGCGTGTTTTTGGTTCAATTTGTTTTGTTCATATTCCCAAAAGTGACAGAACAAAGTTGTATCCAAAGGCGAAAAGATGTATATTTGTGGGCTATGATGAGCATCAAAAAGGTTGGAGGTGTATGGATCCCAAGACTAAAAAGTTTACTACTTCTCGAGATGTAGTATTCGATGAAGTTACCACTTACTTTGAATGCCCAAAGATAATAGGTAGATTACTTGAGAATGGTGATGAATTATCAAGTAGTATAGAAGATCTCCAAACCTTGCTGCCTTATAATGATGATTCTGGAGGAAGGGGGAGAGATGATTCTGCACATGACGAGTTAGAACATCCAAGTTTAGACAGTGTTGATGTCTCTACTCCACCTCTTATAAGATCTAGTAGAGAGAGAAGGGCTCCGGTGTGGCAAAAAGATTATGATGTTCATGCAAATCAATGTACTGTGACACAATGTTTACTCACAGAACCCTTCGATTTTAATGAACCTACAAGGTTTGAGGAAGCTACAGGAAACAAAAATTGGGTTACGGCAATGCACGAGGAAATTTCAGCATTGATGAAGAACAACACTTGGGAGCTAGTGCCAAAGCCAAAAGATATTCAACCAGTTACATGTAAATGGGTCTACAAGCTGAAGAAAAGGATTGACGGGTCGGTGGAGCGCTATAAAGCAAGGCTGGTTGCTCGAGGTTTTCACAACATTATGGGTTAGACTACGAAGAAACATTCAGCCCGGTCGCGAAGATGACAGCGGTTCGAACTATTGTCTCATTTGCTGCACATAAGGGCTGGAAGTTATGACAGCTTGATGTGAAAAATTCATTTCTCTATGGGGAGCTAGATAGAGAAGTCTTTATGAATCAGCCCCAAGGTTTCCAGTCAAAGGAATTTCCTAACCATGTTTGTCGGCTCAAGAAAGCGTTATACGGTCTCAAACAAGCACCGCGTGCGTGGTATGGAAAAATCTCTGAATACCTTCTTTTCTGTGGCTTTGAGGTATCAAAATCTGATTCAAGCATGTTTGTTAAAATAAATTCAGAGTTGCATATTCTAGTTCTCTTATATGTGGATGACATGATCATAACCGGAGATAATTGTGTTGAGATTACACGATTGTGTGATGATCTAGCTGTCCGATTTGAGATGAAAAATTTAGGTGAAGCATGATGTTTTCTTGGCTTGGAGATTGAAAAAGCAAATAATGGTTTGTTTCTATCTCAAAGAAGGTATGCGAAAACGTTATTGGAACGGTTCGTCATGGAAGGAGCGAAACCAAGGTCCACGCCTATGGAATCTCATGTGAAGTTACAGAAGGATGAAGGAAAGCCATATGTGAATCCACAAAATTTTAGGCAGCTTGTTGGTAGTTTAATTTATTTAACTATAACAAGGCCAGACTTGTCGTTTACTGTGGGTGTTATCTCTCAGTTTATGGAAAATCCACAGGTATCTCACATGGATGCAGGAATGAGAATCTTACGATATGTGAAGAGCACACTTGAGTTTGGTTGTTGTACAAGAAGAACGAGTTATTTGGTTTAAGCGGCTTCGTAGACTCTGATTGGGCACGAGATACTAATGATAGAAGATCAACAACAGGGTACTGTTTCACTATGGGTTCTGCTGCAATTTCTTGGTGCAGCAAGAAACAACCAAATATTACTCTTTCAAGCACGGAAGCGGAGTACTGTGCTGCTACAATGGCTGCCCAAGAATGTGTTTGGTTGAAGCAGTTAGTTTCAGACATCTATGGGAAGGTGGATTATCTTGTTTCAATGTGGTGTGATAATGAAAGTGTAGTCAAGCTTGCATCAAGTCCAGTGTTCCACGCTAGAACAAAGCACATTGAAGTTCAACATCACTTTATTCGAGAGAAAGTTCTACAGCAAGAAATTGATTTGAAGAACATCCGAACATATGAACAAGTAGCTGATGTGTTTACAAAAGCATTGCCAAAGCCAAAGCTCGAAATGTTTCGGGATGCTCTCCGTTTAATTGATCGTAAGCACGCACTAAGGGGGAGTGTCAAATATTAGTGCTGTTGCTTATTTTTCTAGCTGTTACTAGTTAGTATTTTCTGGTTGTTAATAGTAGTATTTTCTTGTTGACTTAGTCTTGTGTTTACTTAGTCAAATTAGTTAGATTGTTAGGGGATAATAGATTGCTGATATGCAGGACGTTGTTAGGGAGTTAGTTCAAGATAGTTTCTATTTTTTTTGCTATAAATAGTTGTACTACCCATGCTGAATAAAAACACACAGATTTCTTCCTTCATTGTTTTTATTCTCAGCATATTACTTTTTGTGTTACCCTATTATATCGAGAATGTTTGTCTTTCCATTTTTTGGTCCCAAAGGACAACAAGGGTATGAAAAATAGCTAGAGGGGGGGGGGTGAATAGTTGTTTTAAATTTTTTTTCGTACCCTTGATAAACTCAATAGCAAATGCGCACTTTATCAAGTAAGCGTTATGATATGCGCCTAAGTGAGTGAGTGAAATGCACAGCGGAATTTAGTAATGTAAATAGGCGCAAAGTATGATAAAGGAGGCGCACACACACTCTAAGTATTTTGGCTCAAAGTGGGTGAAATAAGAAACTAAGGCAAATGAGTTAACAACACAACACAATTCAGATCAATCAATCTACAATGAGTAAACAAGCAAATAGTGAGTGAAGATAATAACTTGAAAGTAAATGACAAGATAATAACACAAGCTATTTGGAGAGGTTCGATCAATGAAAGATATACGCCCTCTACCAAGATGGTTAGTCTTGGATTTCTAATGGAGATCTTATATAATGAGTAAGTGTTACAAATTACAACTTTTGAGCTTCTACACTAACTCAAGATCTAATATTCTATGAATGAACAAATCCAAAACAATAACCGGTGTATCTCTAAAAGAAGGATCTAAGTGATCAAACTTAAAGAGGTGCGTGTGTGATTTTAGTATCAAGGCTCTTTAGATCTTTATGATTTAGAGCACAATAAAACTAAAGTGTTATAGCTTGAAGATCTGGGCTAAGGATGAAGGTATGAAGATGTTCTTGAGGAATTCTGGAAAAACAAAGGCAATCTTCAAATCTTCAACAAATGATTTGAGAGAGAAATTCTTGAAATTCTTAGCAAAACTCAGCAACTTCAAAATGTTGAAGTTATGGGGTATTTATAGTGAACTTCCAAAAACTAGCCGTTGGAGATCCTTGTGGATAAGATGTGTTGTCGCTCGTTGATTGGAGCATGCATATATTATGTCCATTTTGACACTCAACATAAATGTGACCGTTGTGGACACGTGTCAACAGATTAGGCGCATATGCATCTTTTAACCACCGTTGGATCATTGGCGTAATTTGAATTCTCTTCAAGTCTTTTGAATCTTCAATAAATAACTGAGTATTGAATAAAAACTTTGAGGCGCGTTGAGCCAAGATGCGTACAGTATGTGTGCGTTAAACCAAAGGGCGCAGAGGCGCGTATCATAGCTAGGAAGAAATCCTTATGCGCGCGCTCAGAAAGGCGCATGGCGCGAATAAGGAAAGGTGCATGGCGCGTGGCGCAGGAGGCGCATATGCGCGGCTCAAACTCACTGAGTGATTTTTCTTGAATCTTGATCTTCTTGCCCTATTTCTAAGCCTATTCTATAACAATGGACAACCTAAAAATAAAGTATAAATACTTCTTACATGTGGGTCTAAAGTCCGTGAAATAGAACTTAGGTGATGGATCAATCAAATCTAATAAATCCTATTACATTAAAACTGAGATATATGTGGGCATACCCAACAATCTCCCCCTATTTGATTGATGCCATTACCTACTATATCAAGGACAAACATTATACTTGATAAAAATATGTTCAAATAAATAACTTTGATAAATCATGTCTCAAGTTAATGCGCACACTAGTCCAAGATATAGATTTCTAATCTATTCCAATAAGGATAAAGCATTACATATGGAAAGATAGAAATAATAGTTCAACACATTCAAAATGATATATGAATTTTAGTTTTGAAATGTGTTTAAACCAAGTTTAAACTTAATGCATGAAAGTATGAAACATTCAAATATGATGCATATGGTTTTAAACAATATTCATTGTTCTACAAACAAGGAGTTTGAGTGAACAAGGTTGATAATAAGTGATGCATTGTTCTCATTAAAACTTGGGGTGTAGGAGTTACAGATTACAAGTTTTGAATAGAACAAAAACAAAAGGTGCTAAAACAAGTAAGCACTAAATCACTAACACAAAAGAGTAGTTTCTATCACAAAAGATTCTAATAACTTACAATCAAAATAGAAACTAAGGGTTGGGAGGCGCGTCATAGTCCTTCAATCCTTCAACAATCTCTGAAACGGAGCGCTGAATCTGTTTAGTGAGCTGATGACTACGGTTCGCTAAGCCCTGAGTGTCAGTGACGCTAGAGTGAGTGGCAGTGACACCGTCTCTGATGTAACTCAAGTGATTCACATTGATGTTTTGATACTCATCAATGAGCGCTGAGTGATTTGCTGCTTCTGAGAAATATTTTCTTCTAAGATTTGAAGATGAGCTTCAATAGCATTTTGAGCCGTGATAATGTCAGAAGAAATGTGATCGGTGCGTCTGTCTGAGCTTGAGTGAGCAGCAGTGAAGTGAGTAACGACCAATTCTTTCAAAACATCCAACTTCGATACTAACACGTTCATGTTGGATTGAGACACAGCAGACTGAGGTATGAAAGTAGGCGCAGAAGATGTGGTTTGCGCCTGATCAGAATGAGGTTGTACCTAAGTCTGCGCTGGAGGAGTAGGAGCAGAAAGTTTGTCCTTGAGTGAATTCATCTCCCCCTTAATGGCAGCAATCTCTTCAGATTGATCAGTAAGCATTGAGGTGAGAAGCTCAAATTGAGACTTGATCTGCGTTTGACCTTGCTCTAAATTTGCTTGCCCCTGCTGCAAAGATTGAAGAATAGAAAGTACCTCGCTCAAATCTGGAGCAGATGGAGGAGGCACAGGGGTTGACTAGGGCGCATCAGATTGTAGAGGCGCAATAGGAGGTTGAGGCGCATGAGGAGGTGAAAGAGTAGGAGACGCATAGTCATCTTCAGATTCATCACCAACTGTTTCCGTTGTGATTAGATCTGGTCCAGAAGGAGGTGGAGGCGCAACTGGAGAAGGAGTGCGCTGAGGAATGGTCTCTTGCTCCCCCTGAAATGGTTCATCTATGTCTGAAATATCATCGCCAAAAAGATCAGAATGGAGTTGTTCCCTTAACACTTTAGTCTTTTGAATTTTGAGAACAGGAGGCACACGGGGAGCGGGGGCGCGTTGAGTAGGCGCGCGCTGGGTAGGCGCAGGAACAGAAGGGCCTTTCTCAACATCAGCGCTTGAACCAGCGCCTTTCTTGCGCTCTAGCTTCTCTGACTCAGCAGCTTGCTTGGCTTGAAAATCTTCATCTCTTTTCCTTTGAGCCTCAAGTCTGCTAGCTTTCTGCGCTAGCCTTAGATCACGATCTTCATCAGATTCAAATCTGGTGCGTTTGATAGGCGCATGAGGAGGGTCATCAACCACCCGTTTTCCTTTGCTTTTCTCTGCTCCTGGCAAGGGATCAGCGCGTTGACTTGCGCTTGCAGTTACTACGCTTTTCTTTATTGGTGCGCCTTTAATAACTGGCGCATCATCTGATTCGGTTTCTTCATCGATTAAGCCTTCAACGGTTTTGATCTGAATTCCCTTGGCGCGCTTTGCAGGCTTCTTTCTGCGCTTTTTGAGATCCAGGTTCGCTTTTCCAAAAGTTGGAACATCATCAATTTTATACTCAGGATTCTCATTCAAAAATTTGACTAACTCAGGATAAGTTAGAAAAAGTTTTGTGAGAAGAAGGCAGTGAGAGCGGAACTTGGTCTTTCCATCATTCTTGTTCTTCACATACTTGTCAATCTGCTCACGCAACGTTTTGAACAAAATGTGAGGCCAGTGAAGCTTCTCCTTGACCATGATGGCAGCGGTGTATTCCCATTGTTCCACCATGAATCGGTTCACGTTCCCGGTTTTGAATACAATAGAAGTTCCCACTAAGTGCGCTATATGAGTCAAGAGTTCTCCACCATCTCGAATTTCAGTGGTTTTGATATTATTTTGAAGTGTAGGAATATTTAGAAGAGAGGCAGCCATCTTGTTCTGATCGTCAATAGAATAAGTCATCGGACGCCCAATAATGCGATCGTCACCCATAGACGGAAAACTGAGTAAGTGTCGAATCACAGACGAGGAGATATGGATGTCTATATTTTTGAACGCGAGCCTCAATCCTGTAGTGAATGCGTCCATTAACATCAATTTCCACTAGAACAGCGGTGGAAAAGAACTCATCCACGAGGAGCGGAGAATAAAATGTCTGATCCATAGTGAATAAAGGGAGCAGACCAGCAACGCGCAAGGTTTCAATGATCTCTCTTCCAATATCTTCACCAGATATCTCTAATAGATCAAGAGTTTCTTCTAGTTTAAAGTTAGCTAGATCCTGAAAAACAAAATGATTGATGTTAGAAGTGACAAAGGCGCATAGAAACATAAGATGATCAAAGTAACATAGGCGCGTAAAGAATTGAGAGGCGCATAATAGAATCAGGCGCACAAAAACATAGAGATTCAAGGCGCATGATTGGATTAGGCGCATGAAATTTTAAAGGCGCATAGGGTTACAAGGCTCATATTATGGTTCTATGTAAATACTAAGGAAAAATTAAAACAACGAAATTTGACTAAGTACAAAGTTAGGCGCATAAGGTTTTAGGCGCATAATGATTTAGGCGCATATACAAGTAGAGGCGCAGAAAGCATTCAGACGCATAAAAGAAATTAGGCGCATAATGATGTATATAGGTGCATATCGTGTGAAAATTTTATCTTAGTAAAAAAACACACAAAAACAAAATAACAAGCATTCAAATGAAAGAAATGAGAATCAAAAAGTACAAATTTTCGAAACAAGATAGAAAATTTTAGAGACCAAAACATGCAAGAATGACGAAGAACACGAAGAACGACCCTTGAATGCTCGAAAAACACCAAGAACACGAAAATCATGAAATTTCACCAAAACAAACAAATAATATATCAAAACGACCGCATGACAACGAGGAATCTAAATATGTAAACAAAAACATGAACAAATCAACAATGAAAGCACAATGAACGAAAGAAGAACCAAAAATTTGAAAAGTTTAGAAAACCAAAAATTCAGATTCGCAAAGATGAAAGCATTGATCGTAAAAATGTTGGATACAAAAGATTCGAAATCATAAAATGAACGCAACCCAACAAACGATATAGAAAACGGATCACCGGAACAAGATAAATCAAAGAAAAACGAATCCGGGTTTGAAAAAGGCGAATGAACAAAAAAATGGAAAATAAGGAGATTAAGGTTCAAGAGATCATACCATTTCGTCTTGTGTAGATGTTGATGCTTTCTTAGGACCCATATATTTATATATATATAGCGAAAATGAAGAAGAAAAAGAGAGAAGGAGATGAAGGTAGAAAGAGAAAGAGATGAACAGAGAGAGAGAGAGTCGGGGAGAGAGAGAAGAGAGAGAGAAGAGAGAGAGAGTTGGTAAGGGATTGAGGTAGGTGATGATGAAAATATAAGGTTAGGTTTTAAAATTTTGCACTGATATGAGAAAAAATAGGGTCAAAAATTTAAAAAGATGGGAAGTTGAAAATATGTGCATTAATGAGGGATTTTGGGATTAGAAACGCGCTCTTCACATCCATTTGATATAACTTGAAGTTCTTGTGAGCGGCGTAAGCTAGAAATAATCTGATAGCTTCAAGTCTTGCTACGGGCGTAAAAGTTTCACCGTAGTCAATTCCTTCTTCTTGCCTATAGCCTTGTGCAACCAATCTTGCTTTGTTTCTTGTGATGGTTCCATTCTCATCCATCTTGTTTCTGAACACCCATTTCGTACCAATCACTCCATGATCATGAGGTCTTGGAACTAGAGTCCAAACCTTACATCGTTCAAATTGATTGAGTTCTTCTTGCATTGCAACAACCCAATTAGGATCTTGGAGCACTTCATTAGCCTTCTTCGGTTCAATTTGAGAGATAAAAGCAGTGTAAGCATCAAAGTTTGTAGCTCACCTTGTACGAACACCAACTTGTAGATCACCGATGATATTAGCAATTGGGTGACCTCTAACTTCACGAATTTCAGGAGGTAAGTTAGGTTGAGTCGTAGTAACTTGAAGGTCTTCAATTGGTACATCTTCACCAGATTCAAAGTCATTAAAATTTGGGGGTTGAACTGGCTCAGAATCGAAATTTGGGTTAACACCAGATGCAGCAGTAGAAATAGGCGCGTGAGAGGAATCATGAGGCGCATCATTGGAATGAGGCGCATTAGAGGATTCACCAGGCGCATTATAAATTGAATTTGGCGCATTTGATGTAGATGGATTTCCTTGTGTTGATAGATTCTGATCTTGAGTGGGCGCAACATGAATAGGAGCACCTGTATCATTTAGCTCAACAGAATCATCAGCAACATTTGGAGCCAAATGTGGCTCAATGAGAGAATGTTCATCAAATGTAACATGTACAGATTCAACTATCACTAATGTAGATATATTAAAACACGAAAAGCTTTAGAGTGTTTGGCATACCCAACAAAAATACCTTCGTCGGCTTTGGCATCGAATTTACCTCTATGTTCGTTTCCGTTGTAGAGGATATAACATTTGCAACCAAAGATCTTGAAGAATGCAATGTTGGGAGTTCTACCACGCCAAAGTTCATACGGAGTCTTGTTGTAAAGTTTGTTGATGAGGGAACGATTTTGAGTAAAACATGCAGTGTTGATAGCTTCTTCCCAAAAGTACTTAGGCAATTTAGCTTCAGCTATCATCGTTTTTCCCGCTTCAATCAACGTCCTATTCTTTCTTTTAACAACGCCA
This sequence comes from Campanula takesimana, assembly GCA_026119855.1. Taxonomy (NCBI): domain Eukaryota; kingdom Viridiplantae; phylum Streptophyta; class Magnoliopsida; order Asterales; family Campanulaceae; genus Campanula; species Campanula takesimana. Next base: position 383,676 of record JAOWBW010001626.1, on the reverse strand, counting down.
TTTTGTTGAGGGACTCCGGCGGTTGAAAAGTTGTGATCTATCCCATGATCTTCACAATATCGAGCAACACCGTTGTTTTTTAATTCTGTTCCATTGTCGGATCGAACACTAACGATGTCATCTTCTTTTTGGGTTTGGAGTAGTCGAAATAAGGTAGTGAGAATATCATAACAATCATCTTTTGTAATCATCATCTCCACCCATGTATATCTTGAATAATCATCCACCACAACTAGAGTATACTTGTTTCTTCTAATACTTGCGGTGGTAACTGGTCCAAATAGATCAATGTGAAGCAATTGCAAACATCTAGAAGTTGAAGGATTAGTCTTGCTGGAGAAAGATTTCTTCGGTTGTTTGCCAAGTTGACACGCGACGCACTTTTTGTCATGATGATCAGCAACCTTGGGAAGTCTTTTGACAAGATTATTCCTGCTGAGTTTAGATAGATACTTGAAGTTCAAGTGACTTAAGCGCTTGTGCCACAGCCAACTATTTTCGTTCACACTTTTTGCTACAAAACAAAGATTAGTACTAGAGTTCATACTATGGAAATCAATAATATAAATATTTGTCTTACGATATCCCGTAAGTAAGATAGCTCCAGTTTTTCCATTCTTGATAAGACATTGCGTTGAAGTAAAATGGCATTCTAATCCTTTGTCGCAGAATTGAGATATGGATAATAAGTTGTGCTTGAGCCCTTCGACGAGTGAGACTCTTTCAATGCACACTTTGTCTTTCTTGAGCTTTCCATATGCTACAACTTGACCTTTGTTATTATCACCAAATGTTACTGAGGGACCTCTTTCTTCATGGACATCTTCTAATAAAGATTTATCTCCAGTCATGTGTCTTGAACACCCACTATCGAGAATCAATTCATAATTTCTAGCTTTTGAAGATCCAGCCATGAAACAAAGAACCTGAAATATAGACATTTAAGAAGGTCCCCTTTATTCCTTTTGGGTCCTAGGGTTAGCAACTTTTGACAACCCACTCTTGCTTGACCTTAGGATTTTTACGTCCTTCGGCATTGGGAGTGAATCGCAAAAGGCATTCCACGGCCTTGTGTCCTGAACAATCACAAATGGAACAATGATGAAAGCCACCAATCACGTGAGTTTTCACAAACTTTTTACTTTTCTTGGGGATGGCATTCTTCTTTGGGTCAGATGAACTAGCCTTAACAAAATATTTCTTTTGAAATTTTGGAGCGCTTTTTCTTGGAGGGCGCATAGGGCTAGGAGGCGCACGGCAATGAGGCGCGTGGCTCTTAAGCGCGTAATGAGCACTCGGAGAAGGAGCGCGCCTATTTTCAAGAATGATTTTGCTAGGAGATGGTTCATCTGTAGCTATATCTTTCCCATTAGCTTTCCCAAATTGCTTCGTTGGGTAGACATAATGGAATGTTTGTCTCTTGACTTTTTCCTGTCCTTTACCCATTGAATTAGAATGTTTTTCCTTGGGAATTTCAAAGGTTTGCTGGTTAGTAAATTCACTATCTCTTTCAGCACAGACATCACATTTAAAGTTGTCATTAGTTGATGAGAATCCCAAGCCACTTTTATCACCACTGACTTTTTGAGACTCAAATATATTCTCCATAGTGACACGAGAATTGGACCACTCATTTGTAATCTTTTTAAGATCAGTAATTTGAGCAACCAATTCATCGTTTTGAACTTTAAGAAGTGAGTTCTGTTCTGTTAGAAAAGTGTTTTTAACAGTAAGAGGAGTCATGCTCTTTATCTGCTCCTTAAGGAGGGTGAGTTCATATTTAAGTAGAGATTTCTCGATCTTAAGCTGGGAAATTTCATCACATGAAAGTGCTAAAGCTTCCTTCATACTATCAAATCTAGTGATTACCTTTTCAGCCTTTTTGAACAATTTTTCTTGTTCAGCAATCACTTCATCATCATTGATTTTGGAGATTGGAGCAGTTGGTTCAACTTGAGGTCTAATGTATGCTCCTTTTCTCAACTTGTTTCTTGCACTAAGATCACATCGTGAGAATAACAATCCACCATCGCTTTGAGCCGGAGTGAGAAATCCTTGTTCAACGAGCTCGCTGATGATTGGTCATTTCTTCCTTTTCACTTCTTGAAAACCTGCAGATTTCTTGATAGGTTTATTCAAGGCATTCATATCAGGGACATCCTTGGAGAAGTCATCATCAGAATCATAAGTATCGACTTCATCATCATTTGCCATCAAACAAACGAGTCCATCATCGGAATCTTCATCGCTCTCATCTGAGTCTGTTTCAATCCAAGTGTTCTGCTCATTTGCTGGTGCTTCTTCTTCCGCAACCATTCCCTTGTGTCCAGTGAATTTGGGAGTGAACTTGGGAGTATGGCTGCTCTTCTTCTGCATATATTCAAATTTTGGAGTTGGGCAGCTTGAAGCAAAGTGTCCTGGTTTCCTGCAATTAAAACAAACAAGATCTTCTTTTCTTTTTGAGTCACTGCTCCTCGTGAACTTTGGAGGAGCTCTGCTGGTAGATCCTTGAAATTTGCTGGTTGAGCCGGGCTTGGTAATTTTCTAAACTTCTGGAATCTCTTCACAAATAAAGCGAAGTCTTCATCGTCCATGTCCAATAGCTCAGAAGTAGAAATTTTGGGATCGGAACTTTTCTCATCGTGTACCGGCGCAGGTGCAGACGCAGCTTCTCTGTGCGCCACCATAGCCATAGATTTTGACTTTCCTTCAGTTTCGCTGATTCGTTGGAGTTTGAGCTCATAAACCTTGAGATTTGCATAAAGGTTCCTTAAAGTCCAAACGTCTAAAGTTCCGGCGTCTTCAAGAGCGCTAGATTTATGTAGGTATCTTGATCCAAAGGCTTGGAGAAAATTGACATTCAAATCTTTGTTAGAAAACTTCATGCCAAGTGAAATACATAGATTTATAATTTCACAGTAGCGTTCATAAGTTTGTCTTAAAGTTTCACCGGGGAGTAGAGAGAAATTGTTGAATCTCTTTTGAACTTCATATTTCTTGTTTTCCTTGCAGATGGTGTCTCCTTCAATATGCTCTTCAATAGTATCCCATAGCTCATTGGCGGTAGCACAATGCATGACTTGTTGTTTCATAGCCGTGCTTAGAGTGCTTAGAAGTATTTCTTGCTTTGCCATCATTTGCAACTCTTCTTGTTTCTTCCTCAGTCCATTCCTCTTTTGGTTTCTTGATGGTTGGTTGAACAGCATTTGTGCGCGGATTTGGATTCGCTTTCATAGGAATGTAAGGTCCATAAACCACGGTATCATGAAGTCTTTCATCGATTGAGTTGAGATGAGTTAAGATGCTGAATTTCCACACGTCAAAATGATCTTCATCAAAGACCGGAACGTGAGTGTAGTTTGCAGTTGCCATAGGTTTTGAGTTTGCCATTTAGAATCGGTACCCAAGCTGTTAAGCTTGAAAAATGAAAATATTTTATAAAGGTGTTTGCTCTGATACCACTTGTTGGTCCCAAAGGGCAACAAGGGTATGAAAAATAGCTAGAGGGGGGGGGGGTGAATAGCTGTTTTAAAATTCTTTTCGTACCCTTGATAAACTCAATAGCAAATGCGCACTTTATCAAGTAAGCATTATGATATGCGCCTAAGTGAGTGAGTGAAATGCACAGCGGAATTTAGTAATGTAAATAGGCGCAAAGTATGATAAAGGAGGCGCACACACACTCTAAGTATTTTTGCTCAAAGTGGGTGAAATAAGAAACTAAGGCAAATGAGTTAACAACACAACACAATTCAGATCAATCAATCTACAATGAGTAAACAAGCAAATAGTGAGTGAAGATAATAACTTGAAAGTAAATGACAAGATAATAACACAAGCTATTTGGAGAGGTTCGATCAATGAAAGATCTACGTCCTCTACCAAGATGGTTAGTCTTGGATTTCTAATGGAGATCTTATATAATGAGTAAGTGTTACAAATTACAACTTTTGCGCTTCTACACTAACTCAAGATCTAATATTCTATGAATGAACAAATCTAAAACAATAACCGGTGTATCTCTAAAAGAAGGATCTAAGTGATCAAACTTAAAGAGGTGCGTGTGTGATTTTAGTATCAAGGCTCTTTAGATCTTTATGATTTAGAGCACAATAAAACTAAAGTGTTATAGCTTGAAGATCTGGGCTAAGGATGAAGGTATGAAGATGTTCTTGAGGAATTCTGGAAAAACAAAGGCAATCTTCAAATCTTCAACAAATGATTTGAGAGAGAAATTCTTGAAATTCTTAGCAAAACTCAGCAACTTCAAAATGTTGAAGTTATGGGGTATTTATAGTGAACTTCCAAAAACTAGCCGTTGGAGATCCTTGTGGATAAGATGTGCTGTCGCTCGTTGATTGGAGCATGCATATATTATGGCCATTTTGACACTCAACATAAATGTGACAGTTGTGGACACGTGTCAACAGATTAGGCGCATATGCATCTTTTAACCACCGTTGGATCATTGGCGTAATTTGAATTCTCTTCAAATCTTTTGAATCTTCAATAAATCACTGAGTCTTGAATAAACACTTTGAGGCGCGTTGAGCCAAGAGGCGCACAGTATGTGTGCGTTAAACCAAGGGGCGCAGAGGCGCGTATCATAGCTAGGAAGAAATCCTTATGCGCGCGCTCTGAAAGGCGCATGGCGCGAATAAGGAAAGGCGCATGGCGCGTGGCGCAGGAGGCGCATATGCGCGGCTCAAACTCACTGAGTGATTTTTCTTGAATCTTGATCTTCTTGCCCTATTTCTAAGCATATTCTATAACAATGGACAACCTAAAAAATGAAGTATAAATACTTCTTACATGTGGGTCTAAAGTCCGTGAAATAGAACTTAGGTGATAGATCAATCAAATCTAATAAATCCTATTACATTAAAACTGAGATATATGTGGGCATACCCAACACCATTACATCGAGGGCATTTCTATGATATTTGCTTTACGTTGTGTTGCAATGCTTGAGATGTTTGGTTGGGCATTTATTGCCGACCTAAATGCATGCATTTATCGTGTCATTAAAGCAATATTCTTCCGTGTATGGATATTTTGAATACCCATGGTGAGCAGTGGCAAAGTTATACTTGGAACTATAGCCGTCAATTCGGGACAATGGGACAGGACGTCCCAAATTTATCGCGGGACTGAAATTTCCCGTCTCATCCCAAATCACCTCGGGACGCAGGACAATGCGGGACAAATACGAGATAAGTTGACGCGATCACCCGATCACAAAAAATTACGATTTTTCAAGTTGAATTGAGCATTAAGCTATCACTCGAAATAACATAATCCAATATTTATAACAAAAAACACAAAATCCAACAACTTAGTCTTTACATAAGTATAATAACAATAGTAGAAAATGTCATGATCATAGTATAGTTTGAAACAAAACCCAACAATGCTAATACTAATGTCATGAAGGCAGAAAGTTTGTTCAAAAAAAAAATGAAGGCAACAAAAGGAGGTTGTTAATTGAGATATTGACGATTGTTAAATGTTAATACAGTACAATAAAAGGGGGTTTGTTTTGGGAGAGATCATTTTGGCTTGGATTGTTTGCGCTTGGGGGAAATTGGGATTGGGTTTAAGGTTTCAAAAAAATGCGGGACGTCCCGTCCCATCCCGCGTTGTGTCCCGTCCCAAATAGTCCCGCATTTTTTTGGGATTAGAATATAATGTCCCGTCCCGTCCCATATATATAGCGGGACGGTCCCGACGGACGGTCCCGAATTAACGGCTCTACTTGGAACGTCATTTAGGGGTTACAAGTCATTGTTCGTAAAAGTGTTTGATGAAGATTTGAACAAGTGATTCAAAGTCTCGATTGTACGCTTCCGCATTACGATTGAACAAGTAAGTGATTCAATTCTTTCTTAGTTTATTAGTTTACAAGTTCCATCTTTTATTTCATGTTTTCATGTGAATCAAATTATTTTATATTTTTTAAAAAAGAAACTTTCATTCCTTACCCAAATAAAAGTCTCGTGTTCAAATACTATTGCAAACAATTCTTTAATTTAGCTTATTTTCTTTTTCAATGGCATTCTCCCCATCAATTCATTTTTTTTACTTCTCTTTTATCTTTTTACCTTCTATTCAGTTTTATAATTTTGTACTTCACTTTTATCTTTTTAAACTTTTATTAGTTTACAAACTTAATTTTTCGGCTCATTTTCATTATAATTTTTATTTCTATAAATTATCAAAAATAAAAACTAAATTAAGAAAAAATAAAATCGTATGATATAGTTTTTTATTTCATTATTTGTATGTTTTATCAATCATTAATACATATTATATTACTAAAATATTATGAAATAATAAAAAAACACAAAATTATTCAAATTAACAATACAAAAAGCGGCAATTCATTTCAAGTGGTAATTCATTTCATTTGCCACGCATTGGCAGTCCCACATTGACATTGCTATGTTTTCCATGTGATTTAAATTCTTATCCAAATCAGAAATTAGCATTTTTGTCATTTTTTGTTGAAAAATTAATAGTGGTCAAATATATTTATGTAATTTACAATATTTGTAATCAATACGTAGTCAACATTTTCATCAATTTTTAATTGTGTTAATTAACCAACTCTTCTAAAACCTTAAGGTGTTAGTCTGTTAGAGAGGTCACCTCTGATACCATGTTAAGTAACCAGCTCTTCTAAAACCTTAAGGTGTTAGAGAGGTCACCTACAATGCGTATCAAGCTTCAACAAATTGAAAAATTAACAGTGATCAAAAATACTTTCATTTTCTTTAATTTAAAAACAAAGATGTCAATTATTGACAATAGAAGAAAAGTTACTTTGTACTCCCTCCCTCAGTCCCATACTTATCGCCAGTGTTTTAAAAGACGTCCGTCTAGGCCCCTGGCTCACTAACTACCTACCTTCCTAAACGCCTAGGTCCCGTCTAGGATATTATAGTTATTTCTGAATTCTCGGCCCCGCCTAGGCGCTAGGCGCCCCTGCAGCGGCCTAGCGACCGCTTAGCGTTTTTTTAGAACCTTACTTATCGCTAGTTATTTCCATTTAGGCGCCTCATATTTATTGCTACTTACTCAAAATGTTTATTTTTTTCTCTCCTATCCACTCACAACAACTATCCACTAAGTAATTTCTCTCTCCTACCCGCTCACAATACTTACTTTTTCAACATATTTTCTTAATCTCTATACACTTCCATTTGGTAGCAATAAATATGGGACAGAAGGAGTGTTTTGTTTTTGTATTTTTTTTCCCGTTTCTTCAAGCAAACTTCCATTTGGTAGCAATAAATATGGTTCGGTTTGGTTCGGTCTCGGCCGTTTTAGAGACCAAACCACTAGTCATCGGTTTGGGAAAATTCCAAACCGAACTGAACCACGAAAAATTTCAAACCGAACCAAACCAAACCGCCATGGTTTGGTTCAGACCGCAGTTCAGTAATGTGGTTCAGACTTCGGTTTAGACCGTAGTTCAGAACGTGGTCTAGAATATGGTTTAGATCGTAGTTTAAACCACCATTCACACCGAGGTTCATATCACGATTCAAATTATGGTTTGCACTCTGTTTAAAAGAGAAAATTCGGAAGAATGAAAATATCAAACGAATAAAGAAGCCGAAGGAAGTGAATACACTACAGAATTTTGTTAACTATGTGCCTCAATGATATAACATTCGATGAAATGAATATTGAATAAGATGCAAAACGAGAGTTAAGAATGATGTAATGTAATGTAAATTATTTTAATAATTTAAAGATGAATGTTACTTAACATACAAATATATGACTCATATATGTGGTCTGGCGGTTTGGTCTGGTGGTTCGGTCTAGCAGTTCGGTCTGACGGTTTGGTTTGGTTTGGTTCGGTCTGGAGGGGTCAGACCACAAACCAAACCGAACCACGCGGTTTACCAATTTTTAAGACCGAACCAAACTACTTGTGCTTAAAAACCGAACCAAACCGTATGGTTTAGTTCGGTTCGGTCCCAAACTGCGGTTTGGACCGAACCACTGACACCCCTACTACATAGGCTTCATCAAATACTCTCATCGTCCCATTTTAAAACTTTAAAAATTTTCATTTTGATTGTTTCATTTTAAACTTTAAAACTTAAAAAGATGTTTTTATACTCCCCATGTCCCGATTTAAGGTTCTTACTTTCCTTTTTAGTATGTCCCGATTTAAGGTTCTTACTTTACTTTATTACCTAAAATGGAAAGTGGGACCCACTTGTCATTCTCACAACAAAAACTCCCTACCCACGTTCTCTCTTTTACTTTACTTTCCACACTCACAACATTTACTCTTTCTTAATCTCCGTGTAAAGTCCAACTAAGAACCTTATAGTGGGACAGAGGGAGTACATTTTTATTTGTGGGCCCTACATGTTATACTCACAAAGCATTACCCACTAACTATTCTATACCCTACTTTCTCTCTCCTACCAAACTGTCTACACTCAAAACACATAACACTAGTATTCAATCCCGTGCTTCGCACGGGATCTAGAGTACCGACGCATCACTTGGTAATTATAAATATGAAAAGTATTTTTTGTAAAATATTATTCGGAGGGATATATAATAAAGTAATTGTTTTCAATGGCCCAATTAATAATTTATAAATATGTGGAGGGACTTTTATAAAAGTTTATATAGAGGGATAGAAAGTGCATGTGTGTCTATAAAAAATTAATTTGTACAATTAATTTGATATTTATTGTCAAAAATTTATAAATTAATTAAAACATATTGAATAATTAACCCTTTAAGTATTTAAAGACAAATGAATTAAATTAAGTATTGCCATCAGGAAAATTAGATCACTAAAAAATAATCAATTTAATATTAAAATCAAAAGTTAAAATAAAATTAAAAAAAGATCTAATAAAAAATAGATGGGGAGTTCATATAATCTAATAACCAATTTTTATAAAATAATACTTTCAATTGAATTAAGTTTATATTAGATTTCTTGAAATTCCCATATAGAATAACAATTAGTATTTTCATCAATTTCATCGAAAAATTAACAGTGGTCAAATATATTTATGTAATTTACAATTTTTCTAATCAATACTTAGGTTAGGTTGCGTTTGACGAATCAAGCACTTGATGCTTGATGCTTAATAGAATGTAGGGTAATTTGGAGAGTAGGATGCAATGATTTAATTCTTTCATCCAACATGAATATGTCCAACACCCTCTTAATGATTGAGAATCATTATCTTTGCTTAACGAATAAGATTCCCACTCAACACTCGACATGTAACGACCCGAGTCCGCAGACCCGACCCGCCACATAGGTACCATACACTAGCCCACCAAGCATCTCCTCAATTGGGTCAACCACAGCCCATCACAGGCCTCCAAAAGTCCAATGGATGATTGATGCTTAGTAGGAGTGTATGGGCCTTCTATATAGCAGGCTCAATTCCCACATATTTCTGATGTGGGATGGGGGATATCACAATCTCCCCCACTCAAACCCTTGCCGTCCCTGGCAAAGTCAATCAATACCCAGATCGTACCCCCGGGCTAGCTCGCAAGCCTTAAGGCCGGGGTTCCGCTCTGATACCATTTGTAACGACCCGAGTCCGCAGACCCGACCCGCCACATAGGTACCATACACTAGCCACCAAGCATCTCTCAATTGGGTCAACCACAGCCCATCACAGGCCTCCAAAAGTCCAATGGATGATTTGATGCTTAGTAGGAGTGTATGGGCCTTCTATATAGCAGCTCAATTCCCACATATTTCTGATGTGGGATGGGGATATCACACGACATCTAGTGCTCAATGTGATCAAGTGCATCCTACCTCCAAATTATCCTACATTCTATTAAGCATCAAGCATCTAGTGCTTGATGCATCAAACGCAACCTTAGTCAGCAGTTTCATTGATTTTAATTGAAAAATCAACAGTGATTAAATATACTTTCATTGTTTTTTAATTTAAAAACAAAGATGCCAATTATTGGCATTATGGAAAAATTATTGACATTATGGAAGCAAAGTTACATTGTATTTTGTTTTCATTTTTTGTTTTTTTTTTTGTTTTTTTTTTCCTTCAAGCAAACTTAATATTTAAGTACTGTAATAGAAAAATTGGGTTTGTAAACTTTTCGGGTTGGGCCGAATGTGCAATTTCGGGCTTCGCCTTCCAACAAAAGAAGAGCAGGAGCAATCCCGGGGCACTCCCGCCGTTAAATGATCACGTCTCCGTCACCGGCCGGATATTGAAATTCGAAATTGCCGCGTCCTTGTCCTAACGTTCACAAAGATTGCCGCGTTTAACGGTCATATCAAGGATGGAAACCTATTAAGTAAACTCACTCTACTCTATTTCTCTTCGTTCATCACTCTTTCTCTCTCTCTTGAATCAGAAACCCTTTTCTCCAATTCCATAGTTTTCATTCAATCTCCAGATACCCTTTTCCCCTGAATCCATATTTCGATTACATACCCTTTTCCCCCAATTTCATATTTTTATTTCAATTTCGGAAAAGCCTTTCATTTCATCTAAGATGATGGTGACTACTGGAAACGGATTGAAGATGATGGCCGGAGCCTCTTACATACCCAACAACGATCAATCTAATGAAGATGCCCACTTCATCTGCCAAGAAAATAATACACTCGGACTCGCTGATACTGCTCTAACAATTCAAGCCAATACCCTCTTGAATTAATGGCTAATTCTGTCTTGTCCATTTGCCATAACTATCGAGAGGGCCAGAATGTTGACCCTATCCTTGTTCTCAACCAAGCCTTTCTCAATTCCAAATCCCAAGGCTCATCATCATCTTCTGCTCTCATTTTAGCCCTCAAAAACTGTTGTAATGCCAATTACTTGCACGCTGCCAATCATGGTAACAATGGGTTTCTCTTGATTCGTGGTGGAAAGATTGTGTATAGTTCCCCATCTCAACTCGGGAAAACTTGTATGTGCTCTGCCATGGAACTTATGGTTCCGGTAAAGTGTGGAGATATTGTGGTGGCCGGAACTGATGGATTGTTTGATAATGTATATGGGTATGAAATTGAGGTTTTGGAGCAAATGTTTATGGAAGGAGAGCTTGATTCGCCTGAGGTTTTAGCTGACATCATAGCTCGGTACGCTTTGAAAAGAGCGGAGGATGAAACTTATTTTAGCCCTTTCCAGAGAGCTTCAGTTAAGGCAGGGTTTGATCATGTGGGTGGAAAGTGTGATGATATAACTGTGGTTGTTGCATACATTGGGCCTGAGGACTGAGGCTGCGCTCGAGTTAGTTAATTTTGCTGATTTTTACGTTCTTTTGAAACTGATGTATCATTCATTGATCAATTATTTTGTAAGGTACATAGGCATGCCTTGTAAAGGATAGGTTTAAGCTTCAGCTTCAATTGTAGTTAATATATTCATATTTCAAGTCTTTATAAATCTGTGTTGCATTTGAATATTGTTTAGTCCTGTGTAGAACTATGTGTTTGTGTGTGTGCGCGCGCAGCAGTATTTGTGGTCCTCGAGCGTGATAAGTAAGAAATAAAAGTAAAAAAAGAAAGATGACCATAAAATCTGCATATCCCAAAATGAGAGACTATTCAAGATAAGTTGATCCATCTTCTCAATGTTTTTTCTTCTTTTTTTCAACAAAACCTGTAACATTCCTCAACCCCGATTATTATTACATACTCCCTTCGTCCCATAATGATCTTCGTGTTTGACTATTCAAACTTTTTAAGGATATGAACACTTGCTTCACTAGCCATGCTTTGTTTGTGGACTTTTAAGCTTAAATTGTAGAGAACGGAAGAACTTTTTGGGACAATGAATAACGGCAAATGAGAAGATCATTTTGGGACGGAGGGAGTAGCTTTTTGCCTCAAGTTTTTTTTGCCTCAAGTTTTGGCAGAGTGTTTCTTCAAAGTTAAGGAATTGGGGAAAAGGGTTTGTAGCGATTAATCAAAATATGGAGTTGGGGGAAAAGGGTCTCTGGAGACTGAATCAAGAATATGGAATTGAGAGAAAAGGGTTTCTGATTTTAGAGAGAGAAATGAATGAAGTGAAGTAGAGTGGAGTGAGTTTCCTTAATAGGGTTTCCTTCCTTATGACCGTTGTACGCGCCAAGTTTTGTGACGGTAGCACAGGGACGCGCCAATTTCGTGTTTGCTAATCCGGCTGATTACTGTCAATTTGGCCTATCATAATACACAAAAACTTGTACGAGAACACTATGACCCGTCTCATAGTAAAAACGGGTCATTTTTGACCCATGACCCGGATTTATGACTCACAGACATTTCTTTTATAATATAATTTTTTTTTATATATATATTTTTTTGGTTTTCTTTGGTTTGTCAAAAGTATACTTCATCCCATTTGAAGCTTTACCTTTTACCCAAATAGATATCCCGTTAGAAGCTTCACCCTTTCCTAAAATGTTAATAAATGTAGGTCCCACTTGTCATACCCACTCATCTCTTCCTCTCACATACTTAAATTATGGGCCCACTTGTCATACCACTAACTTTTCACTCTCACATATTTAAATTGTAGGTCTCACTTGTCATACCAATTAACTTCTTCCCTCTCACGACCTTTTCTTACACTCATCACTTTTTTTAATTTGTGTGTCATCACCAAAATGGTGAAGCTTCAAATGGGACGGAGGGAGTAGTTACTATAACTAAATGCAACAAACGTGTTACTTATATGTAACAGTTTGTATGCATAAAAGTAATACATATACTCCCTCTGTCCCAGCTCACTTGACACCTTTTGACCAAAACTGGTCAACTTAAGGTCGGTTTGACCAACACTTTATAGAAATATTTACGTTCCAAAAAAAAATTAAAAAATGTTATTGAGAGGATTTTTAATGGTGATCATTTTACATTTTTTTAATTTTTCTTCGGATCATAAATATTTTTATAAAGTGTTGGTCAAACCGACCTTAAATTGACCAGTTTTGGTCAAAAGGTGTCAAGTGAGCTGGGACAGAGGGAGTATACAGAAAAGTAACAGTGTTTTTTTTTTATGTTTTCTTCGTTTGCCAAAAGTAATATTTATTACAACTAAAATGTAACGAACGTGTTACTTATATGTAACAGTGTTTATACATAATTGTAACACATATGTATAGAAAAATAATAATTCAACTATTTACACTTTAGAACTAAAAACACTTGTGTTTGTAACATTGTAAAAATAAGAAAGTAACAATTTTTATAAACGAATGTTACATTTTACTTGTATAATAACATTATAAAACAGTTACGTTTACTTGTATAATAGTATATCTATATGTTTTCAAATAATAAGTTACAATGGGTTTAATTTATCATGATACATGTAAAAGTATTAAATTATCTATAGAAATCTGTTACAATTTCATCTACTAAAGTGTTACATTTACTTGTAAAAATAATTACATTCATGTATATAAGTTGTTATTTTTCAAATGTTACTTTCTTTTAAAAAATAAAATCAAAATACTAAAAAATAAAAAAAATATTTTGAAAAAACACTATTACATTTCAGTATAAAAATAATTACATTTAGTTATTGTTAGTATTACACGTATTTATAGTTAGTATTACAGTTGAAAGATGAGTAAAATGAGCTAATTTTTTTGTAAAACTGGTGTTACGTTTACTTATAAATAATGTTACTTTATAAGTAACACAGTTGTTACATTTAGTTGTATTAAGTATTACTTTTGGCAAACAAAAAAAACAGTCAAAAAATATATATATATAATAAAAATAAAAATAAAAAAAACGGTTTTTTTTTTCCTGGGGAAAAAAAAAAATTGGGCCAATGGGTCGCTGCCACGTGGCAGATTTTGAGTAGAGCATGGGTTGAGATTAGGGATGACAATTTGTCCGAACCCGATCCGTTCCGGGGGCAATTTGATACGAAAATATAGGGTTCAATATACAATTTTATTATTCGAGCGGGTTCGGGTTCGGGTTCGGTCGATGCCTCCGATCCGACCCGACCCGAAACATATGGTTTTTAATTTTTTTTTTAGTATTGCCCCTTCTATTCTTAATATTTACACTTTAAAACCTACCTATATATAAGAAAATTAGGGTTCAGTCTGAAACAAGCCGCTTCATTCTCTCCAATTCAATTGCCAGTTGCTTCTTTGTTCGTTCGGCCGTTCCATTGAGAAGACAAGCGTCGTCGCCGTCTCCATCCCGCGGTGGTTGTCGCCTTCGTCTTCACCGTCGCCGTCCCGTCCTTGTCCCATCGCCATCTCCTGCTCACTAAGATAAACGACTAACTCCAATCTCTCACTTTCCCTGATTTCATATTTAGGGCTTCATTCTTTCCTTTTGATTCTGTACAATTCCATTGTTGTGGTCTTCTGATACTGATTAAATGCTTTTCCCGTCACCATCGCCTGTTTCGAGCTCTAGTCTGGTAATCATCGCTATCTTTTTTTTTCTTTTTACTCAGGGATGTTGTTGTGCTGAGTTAACAAGTGGAAAGAAATGATAGCCTCGGATCGGATCGGGGTTCGGATCAGAGAATTTCGGATCAGATCGGGTTCGGTCAAGAGCTCCTAGAGTTCGGATCTGATTCGGATCAGGTCTGATCCGATCCGAACCCGACCCATTGCCATCCCTAGATCCTACGCTTCGCGGAGAATGTTCTACACGGGTCATGGGTCGACCCGTCTTTTCTATGAGACGGATTTAAATGTTCTCACAAGAGACCACCTCATCATCAGAATATTACTTGTTCAGCACACCTAATTTCGGTGGAATATTATTGACCGGCCAGTCAATGCTGAATCTGCTCAGCCCAAACATTATTTCATCCCTATCTAATTTGAGTATCATATTTTTAAATATAAAAAATATTTTTTTATATAAAAAGGTATATCCAATTCTATTTAAATTTTTTTTGGAAGAAAAACAAGAGTTTATGTTTATGTCATGTTAGCTAAATTTCATTGATAATAAAATAAATAATGTTAGTATAATTTTATCATGCTTCAAACGAACAACTGCAACATCTATTTTACAAGACAGACAAGAGAAAGTATTTATTTCTGTTTCGAAATAAATGTCTTATTTTTCATTTTTGTTTGTCCCAAAATAAATGTCATCTTATGAAAAATAGGGTATGAAGTTTGGTGATCTTCCTATACTACTTATTCTAATAATAGGCACAAACGTTACAATGTCACAATATGTGTCACTTTACGCTACGCATATAAATAGATTGAGACAATTTAGGAAACACAACTAAAAGCTTAAAAACATTAACTTGTAAACTAAGACATTTTTTCTGGGACAATGGGAGGGTAGTAAGTTTGTTTCCTTGCATAATATTTTCTTAGTACTCCCTCCGTCCCAAACTTATTGCAACTAAATGTGAATACAAGGGGATTAAGAAAATATGTTGGAAAAGTAAGTGTTGTGAGTGAGCAAGAGAGAGAAAATAAGTAGTGGATAGTTGTTATAAGTGGGTAGGAGAGAGAAAATTGAACATTTTAGGTAAGTAGCAATTAGTATTTGACGCCCACAACGAAAATAAGTAGCGATTAGTTTTGGACGGAGGGACTGCTCTGTTACTTATATTTGTAATAATTCTCATTTCTATTTGGCCTATCGTCATTCTAAACCACTGTACTTTGATTAAGTTGTCGATTAACCCACCCTTGGTTTTTTTTAGCAGTTTTAACCATCCAACTTCATTTACGTTTTTAATAAACCCAAATGGCCTAACGACATCCAATATTGTTAAAAAAACCTAACAAAACCTAACCTAATGTAACGCTAGTTAACGAGAGTTAAGAAAATAACAAAATGGGCACCATGTGTGAAATACGTGAGTTTTAACGAGGGCAAATATGTCATTTCCAGGTGAAAAGAAATTTCACTTGCTATTATTTTAATTTCAAGTGCTAAAAATCATAGATTAGGGGTCCACATGTAAATATTTCTTTATCTTCAACCTCTAGCATAATCCCCCACCACCATTTTCTCCGCCACCCAAAACCACCACCATCATCCCACCGCTACCATCTAGCCACCACTACCATTTTGCGACCATCTTACGCCACCGCCATTATCTCACCATCCCTACAACACTACTCTACCCGTACCTTTCCAGATCATCATTCCCAGAGCACCAAAATCCTTTCCCTCTCCCTCTCAAACCCTACCCCGCCTTGCCAAACTCACACTGTGGAATCCGCTGCCTCGGCTGCCTTCATCTCCGGTCGCCTCCCCGATATATAAATTTGGTAAGAAATATTCCTCTTCAAATTTCGAGTTCTTAGCCTCGTCAATGGCTACCGTCATTACCAGATCTTCCCTAATGACTTTAAGCCATCAACCGAATCAAAATCGAAGAAAATGAAGAAATTAGGGTTTGAATTGAAAAGATTAGGGCTTGAAATTGAGGAAATTAGGGCGCGAAATTGAAGAAATGAAGAAATTAGAGCTTGAATTGAAGAAACAGGTAGGCTCGAAATTGAGCTGGGTTTGTAAAATCACGTTTTCCCGGTTGAATATACCGTTCCTTCTTCTTCTTCATGGATGGGTGTCTTCAAATTTTCGAAATTGAAGAAATTGCTAAGCCGGTAAATTGATGCTGGGCTGGGTGCTATTCTTTCCCCATGTGTGAGTGAGAGGTTGAAGAAGAAGATAATGTAATCTCTTTCCATTGCTCACTCTTTCTTCAAGCTGCAGTTCTCCAAGGCTGATTGAGAGCTTCAGATTTGGGTGCAAGTAGAGGGTTAGTATAGACAGAATTATGTCCAAGTTAATTCTCGTTAACTAGCGTTACATTAGGTTAGGTTTTGTTAGGTTTTTCTAACTTTATTGGATGTCGTTAGGCCATTTAGGTTTATTTAAAACGTAAATGAAGTTGGATGGTTAAAACTGCTATAAAAAAAACAAGGGTGGGTTAATCGACAACTTAATCAAAGTACAGTGGTTTAGAATGTCGATAGCCCTTTCTATTTTACAAGGATGGTCGAAGATGTATGTCTTGCTTATTTTTTTCACTTTCAACTTATTGTGGATGCACATTAGGTCTTATACTAATGGTCGATATATATATTCAATATCATCCTATATTTTTCATCATTTACTTCTTCTCTGTCAATTTTATGTGATGTAAATGACTATTTTACCCCCTAAATGTCATCACCACATTCCAAATACATTGGTCCCTCTAGAGATGTAAGGTAAATACTAGTCATTTAAGTTAGATGAAGTTGATAGAAGGGGGAGAATGAATTTTCTTGGGATAAATAGTCTTGTAACATAAATAACTACTTTTACTATCATTATATGAAAATTCAATTTTCACCCAAATAATTTTTTGAGTTAATATGTGCACTTCCACGACATATTTTGTTGGGCGAAAGTAAAATCTCCAATTGAATTTTGTTGGTCGAACTTTAATCAAATATAAATGTCAACTTGATCTTTTCAACATAATTCTAAAAATTGTTATTGATAAATCAATTAACAATTAATCAATTGCGATTTTAAAATTTCACTAAGATAATTAGATTGATATCAATATTCAGCCAAATTCACTTATATTGGACAATAAAAAGTTAAATGGAACTAGCTTTCCAGGTATGGGGTGCTATACGGGTTAAAGCAAAAAAATTTCATGCAATCCGCAATTGTTATGCTTTTCTTATTTTGATCTTCCATTCAGTTAATAATTTTTTACTTCACTTTTATCTTTTTAAACTTTTATTTAGTATTATAAACTTAAATTTTTGGCTCATTTTCATTATAATTTGTATTTCTATAAATTATCAAAAAAAAAACTAAATTAAGAAAAAAAAAGCGTGTGATATATATAGTTTTTTTCATTATTTGTATCAAAACAACACACAAAATTATTCAAATTAACAATACAAAAAGTGGCAATTCATTTCATTTGCCACGCATTGGCAATCCCACATTGCTATGTTTTCCATGTGATTTAAATTCTTATCCAAATCAACAATTAGCATTTCATCAATTTTTATCGAAAAATTAACAGTGGTCAAATATATTTATGTAATTTACAATTTTTCTAATCAATACTTAGGTTAGGTTGCGTTTGACGCACAAGTGCTTGATCTTTAATAGAATGTAGAATAATTTGGAGGTAGGATGCAATAATTTAATTCTTTCATCCAACATGAATATGTTCAACACCCTCTTAATGATTGAGAATCGTTATCCTTACTTAACGAATAAGAGTCCCAATCAACACTCGACATGTAGCGCTCAACTACCCTACATTCTATTAAGCATCAAGCACTAACGCAACCTTAGTCAGCAGTTTCATTGAATTTTAATTGAAAAATTAACAGTGATTAAATATCCTTTCATTGTTTTTTAATTTAAAAACAAAGATGCCAATTATGGAAAAATTATTGACATTATGGAAGCAAAGTTACTTTGTATTTTGTTTTCATATTTTGTTTTGTTTTTTTTCTTCTTCAAGCAAACTTATTATTTAAGTACTGTAATAGAAAAATTGGGTTTGTAAACTTTTCGGGTTGGGCCGAATGTGCAATTTCGGGCTTCGCCTTCCAACAAAAGAAGAGCAGGAGCAATCCCGGCACTCCCGCCGTTAAATGGCACCGGCCGGATATTGAAATTCGAAATTGCCGCGTCCTTGTCCTAACGTTCACAAAGATTGCCGCGTGTAACGGTCATATCAAGGATGGAAACCCTATTAAGGAAACTCACTCTACTCTATTTCTCTTCGTTCATCACTCTCTTTTCTAATCAGAAACCCTTTTCTCCAATTCCATAGTTTTCATTCAATCTCCAGATACCCTTTTCCCCCAATTTCATATTTTTGTTTCAATTTCGGAAAAGCCATTTTCCCCAATTTCATATTTTGTATTCATTCATTTCAATTGCATCTAAGATGATGGTGACTACTGGAAACGGATTGAAGATGATGGCCGGAGCCTCTTACATACCCAACAACGATCAATCTAATGAAGATGCCCACTTCATCTGCCAAGAAAATAATACACTCGGACTCGCTGATACTTGCTCTAACAATTCAAGCCAATACCCTCTTGAATTAATGGCTAATTCTGTCTTGTCCATTTGCCATAACTATCGAGAGGGCCAGAATGTTGACCCTATCCTTGTTCTCAACCAAGCCTTTCTCAATTCCAAATCCCAAGGCTCATCATCATCTTCTGCTCTCATTTTAGCCCTCAAAAACTGTTGTAATGCCAATTACTTGCACGCTGCCAATCATGGTAACAATGGGTTTCTCTTGATTCGTGGTGGAAAGATTGTGTATAGTTCCCCATCTCAACTCGGGAAAACTTGTATGTGCTCTGCCATGGAACTTATGGTTCCGGTAAAGTGTGGAGATATTGTGGTGGCCGGAACTGATGGATTGTTTGATAATGTATATGGGTATGAAATTGAGGTTTTGGAGCAAATGTTTATGGAAGGAGAGCTTGATTCGCCTGAGGTTTTAGCTGACATCATAGCTCGGTACGCTTTGAAAAGAGCGGAGGATGAAACTTATTTTAGCCCTTTCCAGAGAGCTTCAGTTAAGGCAGGGTTTGATCATGTGGGTGGAAAGTGTGATGATATAACTGTGGTTGTTGCATACATTGGGCCTGAGGACTGAGGCTGCGCTCGAGTTAGTTAATTTTGCTGATTTTTACGTTCTTTTGAAACTGATGTATCATTCATTGATCAATTATTTTGTAAGGTACATAGGCATGCCTTGTAAAGGATAGGTTTAAGCTTCAGCTTCAATTGTAGTTAATATATTCATATTTCAAATCTTTATAAATCTGTGTTGCATTTGAATATTGTTTAGTCCTGTGTAGAACTATGTGTTTGTGTGTGTGCGCGCGCAGCAGTATTTGTGGTCCTCGAGCGTGATAAGTAAGAAATAAAAGTAAAAAAAGAAAGATGACCATAAAATCTGCATATCCCAAAATGAGAGACTATTCAAGATAAGTTGATCCATCTTCTCAATGTTTTTTCTTCTTTTTTTCAACAAAACCTGTAACATTCCTCAACCCCGATTATTATTACATACTCCCTTCGTCCCATAATGATCTTCGTGTTTGACTATTCAAACTTTTTAAGGATATGAACACTTGCTTCACTAGCCATGCTTTGTTTGTGGACTTTTAAGCTTAAATTGTAGAGAACGGAAGAACTTTTTGGGACAATGAATAACGGCAAATGAGAAGATCATTTTGGGACGGAGGGAGTAGCTTTTTGCCTCAAGTTTTTTTTTGCCTCAAGTTTTTGGCAGAGTGTTTCTTCAAAGTTAAGGAATTGGGGAAAAGGGTTTGTAGCGATTAATCAAAATATGGAGTTGGGGGAAAAGGGTCTCTGGAGACTGAATCAAGAATATGGAATTGAGAGAAAAGGGTTTCTGATTTTAGAGAGAGAAATGAATGAAGTGAAGTAGAGTGGAGTGAGTTTCCTTAATAGGGTTTCCTTCCTTAATGACCGTTGTACGCGCCAAGTTTTGTGACGGTAGCACAGGGACGCGCCAATTTCGTGTTTGCTAATCCGGCTGATTACTGTCAATTTGGCCTATCATAATACACAAAAACTTGTACGAGAACACTATGACCCGTCTCATAGTAAAAACGGGTCATTTTTGACCCATGACCCGGATTTATGACTCACAGACATTTCTTTTATATATATAATTTTTTTTATATATATATTTTTTTGGTTTGTCAAAAGTATACTTCATCCCATTTGAAGCTTTACCTTTTACCCAAATAGATATCCCGTTAGAAGCTTCACCCTTTCCTAAAATGTTAATAAATGTAGGTCCCACTTGTCATACCCACTCATCTCTTCCTCTCACATACTTAAATTATGGGCCCACTTGTCATACCCACTAACTTTTCACTCTCACATATTTAAATTGTAGGTCTCACTTGTCATACCAATTAACTTCTTCCCTCTCACGACCTTTCTTACACTCATCACTTTTTTAATTTGTGTGTCATCACCAAAATGGTGAAGCTTCAAATGGGACGGAGGGAGTAGTTACTATAACTAAATGCAACAAACGTGTTACTTATATGTAACAGTTTGTATGCATAAAAGTAATACATATACTCCCTCTGTCCCAGCTCACTTGACACCTTTTGACCAAAACTGGTCAACTTAAGGTCGGTTTGACCAACACTTTATAGAAATATTTACGTTCCAAAAAAAATTAAAAAATGTTATTGAGAGGATTTTTAATGGTGATCATTTTACATTTTTTTAATTTTTCTTCGGATCATAAATATTTTTATAAAGTGTTGATCAAACCGACCTTAAATTGACCAGTTTTGGTCAAAAGGTGTCAAGTGAGCTGGGACAGAGGGAGTATACAGAAAAGTAACAGTGTTTTTTTTTATGTTTTCTTCTTTTGCCAAAAGTAATATTTATTACAACTAAAATGTAACGAACGTGTTACTTATATGTAACAGTGTTTATCATAATTGTAACACATATGTATAGAAAAATAATAATTCAACTATTTACACTTTAGAACTAAAAACACATGTGTTTGTAACATTGTAAAAATAAGAAAGTAACAATTTTTATAAACGAATGTTACATTTTACTTGTATAATAACATTATAAAACAGTTACGTTTACTTGTATAATAGTATATCTATATGTTTTCAAATAATAAGTTACAATGGGTTTAATTTATCATGATACATGTAAAAGTATTACATTATCTATAGAAATCTGTTACAATTTCATCTACTAAAGTGTTACATTTACTTGTAAAAATAATTACATTCATGTATATAAGTTGTTATTTTTCAAATGTTACTTTCTTTTAAAAAATAAAATCAAAATACTCAAAAATAAAAAATATTTTGAAAAAACACTATTACATTTCAGTATAAAAATAATTACATTTAGTTATTGTTAGTATTACACGTATTTATAGTTAGTATTACAGTTGAAAGATGAGTAAAATGAGCTAATTTTTTTGTAAAACTGGTGTTACGTTTACTTATAAATAATGTTACTTTATAAGTAACACAGTTGTTACATTTAGTTGTATTAAGTATTACTTTTGGCAAACAAAAAAAACAGTCAAAAAATATATATATATATATAATAAAATAAAAAACGGTGTTTTTTTTTCCTGGGGAAAAAAAAATTGGGCCAATGGGTCGCTGCCACATGGCAGATTTTGAGTAGAGCATGGGTTGAGATTAGGGATGACAATTTGTCCGAACCCGATCCGTTCCGAGGGCAATTTGATACGAAAATATAGGGTTCAATATACAATTTTATTATTCGAGCGGGTTCGGGTTCGGTCGCTGCCTCCGATCCGACCCGACCCGAAACATATGGTTTTTAATTTTTTTTTAGTATTGCCCCTTCTATTCTTAATATTTACACTTTAAACCTACCTATATATATAAGAAAATTAGGGTTCAATCTGAAACAAGCCGCTTCATTCTCTCCAATTCAATTGCCAGTTGCTGCTTTGTTCGTTCGGCCGTTCCATTGAGAAGACAAGCGTCGTCGCCGTCTCCATCCCGCGGTGGTTGTCGCCGTCGCCGTCCCGTCCTTGTCCCATCGCCATCGCCTGCTCACTAAGATAAACGACTAACTCCAATATCTAAATTTTCCCTGATTTCATATTTAGGGCTTCATTCTTTCCTTTTGATTCTGTACAATTCCATTGTTGTGGTCTTCTGATACTGATTAAATGCTTTTCCCGTCACCATCGCCTGTTTCGAGCTCTAGTCTGGTAATCATCGCCATCTTTTTTTTTCTTTTCACTCAGGGATGTTGTTGTGCTGAGTTAACAAGTGGAAAGAAATGATAGCCTCGGATCGGATCGGGGTTCGGATCAGAGAATTTCGGATAGGATCGGGTTCGGTCAAGAGCTCCTAGAGTTCGGATCTGATTCGGATCAGGTCTGATCCGATCCGAACCCGACCCATTGCCATCCCTAGATCCTACGCTTCGCGGAGAATGTTCTACACGGGTCATGGGTCGACCCGTCTTTTCTATGAGACGGATTTAAATGTTCTCACAAGAGACCACCTCATCATCAGAATATTACTTGTTCAGCACACCTAATTTCGGTGGAATATTATTGACCGGCCAGTCAACGCTGAATCTGCTCAGCCCAAACATTATTTCATCCCTATCTAATTTGAGTATCATATTTTTAAATATAAAAAATATTTTTTTATATAAAAAGGTATATCCAATTCTATTTAAATTTTTTTTGGAAGAAAAACAAGAGTTTATGTTTATGTCATGTTAGCTAAATTTCATTGATAATAAAATAAATAATGTTAGTATAATTTTATCATGCTTCAAGCGAACAACTGCAACATCTATTTTACAAGACAGACAAGAGAAAGTATTTATTTCTGTTTCGAAATAAATGTCTTATTTTTCATTTTTGTTTGTCCCAAAATAAATGTCATCTTATGAAAAATAGGGTATGAAGTTTGGTGATCTTCCTATACTACTTATTCTAATAATAGGCACAAACGTTACAATGTCACAATATGTGTCACTTTACGCTACGCATATAAATAGATTGAGACAATTTAGGAAACACAACTAAAAGCTTAAAAACATTAACTTGTAAACTAAGACATTTTTTTTGGGACAATGGGAGGGTAGTAAGTTTGTTTCCTTGCATAATATTTTCTTAGTACTCCCTCCGTCCCAAACTTATTGCAACTAAATGTGAATACAAGGGGATTAAGAAAATATGTTGGAAAAGTAAGTGTTGTGAGTGAGCAAGAGAGAGAAAATAAGTTAGTGGATAGTTGTTATAAGTGGGTAGGAGAGAGAAAATTGAACATTTTAGGTAAGTAGCAATTAGTATGTGACGCCCACAACGAAAATAAGTAGCGATTAGTTTTGGACGGAGGGACTGCTCTGTTACTTATATTTGTAATAATTCTCATTTCTATTTGGCCTATCGTCATTCTAAACCACTGTACTTTGATTAAGCTGTCGATTAACCCACCCTTGGTTTTTTTTAGTAGTTTTAACCATCCAACTTCATTTACGTTTTTAATAAACCCAAATGGCCTAACGACATCCAATAATGTTAAAAAAACCTAACAAAACCTAACCTAATGTAACGCTAGTTAACGAGAGTTAAGAAAATAACAAAATGGGCACCATGTGTGAAATACGTGAGTTTTAACGAGGGCAAATATGTCATTTCCAGGTGAAAAGAAATTTCACTTGCTATTATTTTAATTTCAAGTGCTAAAAATCATAGATTAGGGGTCCACACGTAAATATTTCTTTATCTTCAACCTCTAGCATAATCCCCCACCACCATTTTCTCCGCCACCCAAAACCACCACCATCATCCCACCGCTACCATCTAGCCACCACTACCATTGCGACCATCCTACGCCACCGCCATTATCTCACCATCCCCACAACACTACTCTACCCGTACCTTTCCAGATCATCATTCCCAGAGCACCAAAATCCTTTCCCTCTCCCTCTCCCTCTCAACCCCTACCCCGCCTTGCCAAACTCACACTGTGGAATCCGCTGCCTCGGCTGCCTTCATCTCCGGTCGCCTCCCCGATATCTAAATTTGGTAAGAAATCTTCCTCTTCAAATTTCGAGTTCTTAGCCTCGTCAATGGCTACCGTCATTACCAGATCTTCCCTAATGACTTTAAGCCATCAACCGAATCAAAAATCGAAGAAAATGAAGAAATTAGGGTTTGAATTAAAAAGATTAGGGCTTGAAATTGAGGAAATTAGGGCGCGAAATTGAAGAAAATGAAGAAATTAGAGCTTGAATTGAAGAAACAGGTAGGCTCGAAATTGAGCTGGGTTTGTAAAATCACGTTTTCCCGGTTGAATATCCCGTGTCTTCTTCTTCTTCATGGATGGGTGTCTTCAAATTTTCGAAATTGAAGAAATTGCTAAGCCGGTAAATTGATGCTGGGCTGGGTGCTATTCTTTCCCCATGTGTGAGTGAGAGGTTGAAGAAGAAGATAATGTAATCTCTTTCCATTGCTCACTCTTTCTTCAAGCTGCAGTTCTCCAAGGCTGATTGAGAGCTTCAGATTTTGGGTGCAAGTAGAGGGTTAGTATAGACAGAATTATGTCCAAGTTAATTCTCGTTAACTAGCGTTATATTAGGTTAGGTTTTGTTAGGTTTTTCTAACTTTATTGGATGTCGTTAGGCCATTTGGGTTTATTAAAAACGTAAATGAAGTTGGATGGTTAAAACTGCTATAAAAAAAAAAGGGTGGGTTAATCGACAACTTAATCAAAGTACAGTGGTTTAGAATGTCGATAGCCCTTTCTATTTTACAAGGATGGTCGAAGATGTATGTCTTGCTTATTTTTTTTCACTTTCAACTTATTGTGGATGCACATTAGGTCTTATACTAATGGTCGATATATATATTCAATATCATCCTATATTTTTCATCATTTACTTCTTCTCTGTCAATTTTATGTGATGTAAATGACTATTTTACCCCCTAAATGTCATCACCACATTCCAAATACATTGGTCCCTCTAGAGATGTAAGGTAAATACTAGTCATTTAAGTTAGATGAAGTTGATAGAAGGGGGAGAATGAATTTTCTTGGGATAAATAGTCTTGTAACATAAATAACTACTTCTACTATCATTATATGAAAATTCAATTTTCGTCCAAATAATTTTTTGAGTTAATATGTGCACTTCCACGACATATTTTGTTGGGCGAAAGTAAAATCTCCAATTGAATTTTGTTGGTCGAACTTTAATCAAATATAAATGTCAACTTGATCTTTTCAACATAATTCTAAAAATTGTTATTGATAAATCAATTAACAATTAATCAATTGCGATTTTAAAATTTCACTAAGATAATAGATTGATATCAATATTCAGTCAAATTCACTTATATTGGACAATAAAAAGTTAAATGGAACTAGCTTTCCAGGTATGGGGTGCTATACGGGTTAAAGCAATTTTTTTTCATACAATCCGCAATTTGTTATGCTTTTCTCATTTTGATCTTCCATTCAGTTAATAATTTTTTACTTCACTTTTATCTTTTTAAACTTTTATTTAGTATTATAAACTTAAATTTTTGGCTCATTTTCATTATAATTTGTATTTCTATAAATTATCAAAAATAAAAACTAAATTAAGAAAAAAAAAGCGTGTGATATATATATATTTTTTTTCATTATTTGTATCAAAACAACACACTAAATTATTCAAATTAACAATACAAAAAGTGGCAATTCATTTCATTTGCCACGCATTGGCAATCCCACATTGCTATGTTTTCCATGTGATTTAAATTCTTATCCAAATCAACAATTAGCATTTTCATCAATTTTTATCGAAAAATTAACAGTGGTCAAATATATTTATGTAATTTACAATTTTTCTAATCAATACTTAGGTTAGGTTGCGTTTGACGCACAAGTGCTTGATCCTTAATAGAATGTAGAATAATTTGGAGGTAGGATGCAATAATTTAATTCTTTCATCCAACATGAATATGTTCAACACCCTCTTAATGATTGAGAATCGTTATCCTTACTTAACGAATAAGAGTCCCAATCAACACTCGACATGTAGCGCTCAATTACCCTACATTCTATTAAGCATCAAGCACTAACGCAACCTTAGTCAGCAGTTTCATTGAATTTTAATTGAAAAATTAACAGTGATTAAATATCCTTTCATTGTTTTTTAATTTAAAAACAAAGATGCCAATTATGGAAAAATTATTGACATTATGGAAGCAAAGTTACTTTGTATTTTGTTTTCATATTTTGTTTTGTTTTTTTTTCTTCTTCAAGCAAACTTATTATTGAAGTACTGTAATAGAAAAATTGGGTTTGTAAACTTTTCGGGTTGGGCCGAATGTGCAATTTCGGGCTTCGCCTTCCAACAAAAGAAGAGCAGGAGCAATCCCGGCACTCCCGCCGTTAAATGGCACCGGCCGGATATTGAAATTCGAAATTGCCGCGTCCTTGTCCTAACGTTCACAAAGATTGCCGCGTTTAACGGTCATATCAAGGATGGAAACCCTATTAAGGAAACTCACTCTACTCTATTTCTCTTCGTTCATCACTCTCTTCTCTCTCTCTTGAATCAGAAACCCTTTTCTCCGATTCAATCTCCAGATACCCTTTTCCCCTGAATCCATATTTCGATTACATACCCTTTTCCCCCAATTTCATATTTTTATTTCAATTTCGGAAAAGCCTTTCATTTCATCTAAGATGATGGTGACTACTGGAAACGGATTGAAGATGATGGCCGGAGCCTCTTACATACCCAACAACGATCAATCTAATGAAGATGCCCACTTCATCTGCCAAGAAAATAATACACTCGGACTCGCTGATGGCACCACCACTTGCTCTCTTGAATTAATGGCTAATTCTGTCTTGTCCATTTGCCATAACTATCGAGAGGGCCAGAATGTTGACCCTATCCTTGTTCTCAACCAAGCCTTTCTCAATTCCAAATCCCAAGGCTCATCATCATCTTCTGCTCTCATTTTAGCCCTCAAAAACTGTTGTAATGCCAATTACTTGCACGCTGCCAATCATGGTAACAATGGGTTTCTCTTGATTCGTGGTGGAAAGATTGTGTATAGTTCCCCATCTCAACTCGGGAAAACTTGTATGTGCTCTGCCATGGAACTTATGGTTCCGGTAAAGTGTGGAGATATTGTGGTGGCCGGAACTGATGGATTGTTTGATAATGTATATGGGTATGAAATTGAGGTTTTGGAGCAAATGTTTATGGAAGGAGAGCTTGATTCGCCTGAGGTTTTAGCTGACATCATAGCTCGGTACGCTTTGAAAAGAGCGGAGGATGAAACTTATTTTAGCCCTTTCCAGAGAGCTTCAGTTAAGGCAGGGTTTGATCATGTGGGTGGAAAGTGTGATGATATAACTGTGGTTGTTGCATACATTGGGCCTGAGGACTGAGGCTGCGCTCGAGTTAGTTAATTTTGAATATGTTTGCTGATTTTTACGTTCTTTAGAAATCGATGTATAGATCATTTGATCAATTCTTTTGTAAGTTACATATTGTAACTAAACAAGTCTAGTTTGAGGTACATAGGCATGCCTTAGGTTTAAGCTTCAGCTTGAGCTTCAATTGTATTTATATTTCAAGTCTTTATAAATCTGTGTTGCATTTCAAACTCTGAATTTATCTGTTTGCTGAGTTAAGGGATTTCAAACTGCAAGATTCTGCATAACACACGAGACCCTTGAGAATAGGTTGATCTATTTTTTTAAAGTTTTTTTTTCCCCTCAATTCCATTTTAAGTTGAATTTGGCAGTTTCATAATCAAAATTCCATATCCTTCTGGAAGAATTCAAGTTAAGTTTTGAATGTTAACTTCTTGTGGTATTTGAGTTTCTTTCATTGTCCGCTTTCATTCCTGGAAACGATCTTGGGCAATACCAAAGTCAATCAAGTTGCAAAATATTTCGTCAGCATGTTATTAACAAAAACTGCAGAGGTAAAAACATGAATAATCGTCAAAAAAAATTTTATTTTTTTTTTTTGGTATTTTTGAGATGCCAAGAATCGGAAAATTCATCCAATACTTTGGCATCTCAAAAACCAATAAAAACTAATTTTTCTATAGGATAAAAAGATAAAAAGAACCTGCAATAATAGGGGGAAAATAAAATCTTTGCTCTCTTTCATCTCAAAAACAGCAACTACTTTTTCCATTATTACGATTTCCCTCTATTATCCCTTTTATAATACCCCCTCCGTCCGAAAATGATTTTCACATTTGAATATTCAAACTTTTTAAGGATATGAACACTTGCTTCATTTGCCATGCTTTGTTTGCGCACTTTTAAGCTTAAATTGTAGAAAAGGTAAGAACTTTTTGGGACAATGAAAAACGGAAAATGAGAAGATCATTTTGGGACGGAGGGAGTAGCTTTTTGCCTCAAACAGTTTTTTCCGTCCACCTTCAGTTACTGCAGAAGTTTAGCTTAAGCAACCATTGAAGGCTGTTGGAGCCTCACTGTTTCTAGGGCTGATAACATGCTTAAAGGTGACTCGTGACCTGATTCTAGAATGTTCACCGTTAAAAAAACTAACATAGAAAGAAACTAATGTTCAAATTTAACTGGACTTCTTCTGGAAAGATATGGACATTGGATTATGCAACTGGCAGAAATTAAACTAGAGATGGATTAATATTATGTAAATTGATCAACTTATCTTGATTAGTCTCTCATTTGGTATATGCAGAATTTGTGGTTATCTATCATCGTCTTTCCTCGTACTATGTATCAATTAATTATCCTGTTTGTGTTAATGCTTCGATATGTAGATCAACCAGTCAAGAAAAGCTATAAGCATCTAAATTTCAAGTTCAAATCTTTTAACTCTGTATACAGATTTGTTTGCAATTCAAAGAAAATGAAACCCGCAGCAACAAAAAGGAAAATGTATTACTCATATGTATGTGCGTGTGCATGCGTGCGTTTGCGTGTACATATTACCACAAAGGACTAAAGCCTATTCAAATGCAACCCAGAATTATAAAGACTTGAAATATGAATATTAACCACAAATTCAGCCAAAACATCTTTTACATGGCATGCCTATGGACCTCAAACTAGACTTCTTTAGTTACAATCTGTAACTTACAAAAGAATTGATCAAATGATTTGCACATACATGAGTTTCTAAAGAATGAAAAAATCAGCAAAAATATTCAAAATCAACTAACTATAATCTCAGCTAAAACCTCAGGGGAATCAAACTCTCCTTCCATAAACATTTGTACCAAAACCTGAGTTTCATACCCATATACATTATCAAACAGTCCGTCCGTTCCGGCCACCACAATATCTCCACATTTTAGCGGAACCATAAGCTCCATCGGGAAATTCAATTTCGATTTTTGAAGAGGGGATTTGTACACAATTTTCCCACCACGAATCAAGAGAAAAGCATTGTCTCCAAGATTGGGAGAGTGCAAGTAATTGGCATCATAACAGTTTTTGAGGGGTAGAATGAGAGCAGAGGATGAGGCATAGAATTTGGAATTGAGAACAAGGATTGGGTCGACATTCTGGCCTTGTTGATAGTTTTGGCAGAATTAGCCATTAAATGAAGTGGGTAATCATCGCAGGAAATGTTAGGACAAGAAGTGGTGGTGCCATGAGCGAGACCGATTGTATTATTTAAGGTTATACTTTACGCTACGCATATGAATAGATTGAGGCAATTTAGGAAACACAACTAAAAGCTTAAAAACATTAATTTGTCAACTATGACATTTATTCTGGGACAATTTGCATAATATTTTCTTAGTACTCCCTCCGTCCCAAACTTATTACTACTAAATGTGAATACACGGGGATTAAGAAAATATGTTGGAAAAGTAAGTGTTGTGAGTGAGCAAGAGAGAGAAAATAAATTAGTGGATAGTTGTTATAAGTGGGTAGGAGAGAGAAAATTGAACATTTTAGGTAAGTAGCAATTAGTATGTGACGCCCACAACGAAAATAAGTAGCGATTAGTTTTGGACGGAGGGACTACTCTGTTACTTATATTTGTAATAATTCTCATTTCTATTTTACAAGGATGGTCGAAGATGTATGTCTTGCTTATTTTTTTCAATTTCAACTTATTGTGGATGCACATTAGGTCTTATACTAATGGTCGATATATATTCAATATCATCCTATATTTTTCATCATTTACTTCTTCTCTGTCAATTTTATGTGATGTAAATGACTATTTTACCCCTAAATGTCATCACCACATTCCAAACACATTGGTCCCTCTAGAGATGTAAGGTGAATACTAGTCATTTAAGTTTGATGAAGTTGATAGAAGGGGGAGAATGAATTTTCTTGGGATAAATAGTCATGTAACATAAATGACTACTTCTACTATCATTATATGAAAATTCAATTTTCGCATTTTTTTTGAGTTAATATGTGCACTTCCATAACATATTTTGTTGGGCGAAAGTAAAATCTCCAGGTCTCAAAAAATTAGTGTCATTTGAATTTTGTTGGTCAATACTATTGAACTTTAATCAAATATAAATGTCAAATTGATCTTTTCAACAAAATTCTAAAAATTGTTATTGGTAAATCAATTAACAATTAATCAATTGCGATTTTTAAAATTTCACTAAGATAATTAGATTGATATCAATATTCAGTCAATTTCACTTATATTGGACAATAAAAAGTTAAATGGAACTAGCTTTCCAGGTATGGGGTGTTATACGGGTTAATTTTTTTCATGCAATCCGCAATTTGTTATGCTTTTCTTATTTTGTAGGCATAAATGCTCAGAAAATTTGGGTCAAGATTATCTTTGCTAGTGAAAATAACGGCAATTTTAATTAGTAATGGCAAATTAACAGATGTTTAAAGCCTATATTAGAAATCCCTCTAGAAAATTTAATCGAACCCTACAGTCAAAATAGTGTATAATTTCTGGAAAGAATGAAGTACAGACTCACAGGCACACCTCAACGCTCCTTTTAACTTAAACCAAGAGTCGAGGGCGTGCACGAATATCTTACACCAAAACCGGTTAAAAAATAAACTAGATTCCTTCTTTCGTTATCTCACGTTACAAAACCTCGTTAAAAGTCCAGCCAGGAAATGTTTCTACTCACTGAATTTGAGTATTCAAAATTGTCAGAGGCATCACTTAACGGGTTTTTTCTGCTTCTTGGGATTATCCAGTGAAGCTAAACCCGTCCCTAATCCAGCTGGCGTTTGATTTTTCTTCTCTACTTTTGATTCTTCCACCTGACCATCTACAGTTACAGTTTCTCCTACATTGGAAGGATGCCCGTTAACTTCGTTAGTTTCCCCGTTAGTTTCTGGTGTTATTCCGGAGTTGATTACGTTAAGAAGCTGAGTGAGTGGTGGTAAAGCTTGGACAGGAACACCATGTGGGCGTATCAACAGTCCCCTAGCAGCAGCTTTCTTCCTTGCTTCAGCTGCAGCACGAGCTGCTCTTTCATCTACTCCCTTTCCCCCCGCAATAGTACTCGGAGTTGCAGAACCTCCAGCTACTGAGGCCGCTTGAAACGCGTGAATCAAGTCGGGATGTGCCTGTGAATTTACAAGATTGTCAGACAGATATATATACACACACACATATATATATCACCAAGGAGAACCAAACAAAAACGTAGGTCTACATAATACTCCCTCCGTCCAAGAAAGATGGTCCCATTTGATTTTTGGTGGTCAATTTGAATTTGAGTGAACTTTGACCAAGATATAAACATGTAACAATCCTAATGAAATTCTAAACACTGTTACTGGTGGACAATAATAATAATAATATGAATAGCTATTTTTATTTTTATTAAGATTATTAAATTCTTATATATTGTTGGTCAAAGTTCACTTAAGTTGACGACCAATACTGAAATAGGACCATCTTTCTAGGACGGAGGTAGTATATTATTGGAAAATCGATATAGAGGCGAAAGCGTGATATGCATGAACAAGCATATCATTGTAAAATTCCCAGGAAATGATTAGCGGGCAAAGAATGTAGCTTTTTACGGATTCGGGGTGGACGCAGTTGGACTGCGTGGCAGTCAACCTAATCTAGGTTATTTTGACCTTGATAGTAAAATTCTCAAGGGGTATTTTAGGTATTTCACGCCCCACCCTCACTAACAGGGGCCGTCAATTTGGAATTGGGATGGTTATACTGCAGTTGGACTGCATATGTCCCTTCCAATCTGTCTTTTACTGCCATCCGTCTGTACTTCAGATGCATACAAACAGAAAACCGGGGGGGGGGGGGGGGGGGGGAGGAAGGTACCTAATACAGTCCTTAAAACACCCCCCCCCCCCCCCCCTCTCCAAAAAAATGGTTAAAAATCAGAGCTGAACAAGGTATGGCCAACTATTGGAGAAGGTAGCACACTAATATTAATGGTACTCCAACATACCTTCAAGATATCAATAGCCTTTTGAGCAGATACTGCATTTATGGCTTGCCCTTTCTGTTTTTGTGTATTCATCTGTCATTTTATTCAAAACGAAGCAATAATTATAAGCAATTACAAACGTAAAGTAAAAGTATACTCCATGTAGTAAGCATCTACCTGCACCTCCCGCATCTTAAATGTTTTCATCCAGTTTTGAGAATCACGAGTCCTAGAATCCTCCTCTCCAAGTTGCTTGACAAGAATATCATACGTCTTCTTTTCATGCTGTCAAACAGAAAGAGACAAGTTTTTATTCAAAAAGGGTATATTTCAGCTACTCACCAAAAAAAAAAAAGTAAAGAATTGAATGCATGCCTGGTGAGAAAGCTTGTAGGCCCCCATACAGTTAAATGCAATGGCCAGGGCATGATAGCACACAGCGGTTTGGATGTGTTCTTCTCCCAGAAGCCTTTCATTCTTTTTCAAGGCTTCTTGTAAATAACGAAGAGCAGTGTTCATCTTCCCGATATCTTGATACATCATAGCAACATTAATAAATGTTGCAGCAACATCTGGGTGATCCGGACCAGAGGATAAGCTGAGTAGTTGTAGTGCCCGAGACATGTGCCGTAATGCAAGTTCCGACTGGTTAAGTCCATGGTAGAAAAGTGCCATATTGCCATAGCTGTGGGAGACAGTTTTACATAAATAAATAAATAAAATAATAAGTAAAAGGCAAAGGGATGTTTACAAACACATTTTTCCATTGAAAAGCTACAAGAAGCAAATTATGTAACTATATACACTCCCTCCAACTCAAAAAGGTGTCCCATTTAAGTTTTTACAGATGATGTTTGACTTGCTTTACTTTCTTGAAATTGCACTAAAATTAAGCCCATTTTAAAAAAAAATGGGACAAACCAAAAAAAAATAAAAATAGGACAATCTTTTGGGACAGAATCTATACTCCCTCCGT
This sequence comes from Campanula takesimana, assembly GCA_026119855.1. Lineage (NCBI taxonomy): Eukaryota > Viridiplantae > Streptophyta > Magnoliopsida > Asterales > Campanulaceae > Campanula > Campanula takesimana. Next base: position 349,776 of record JAOWBW010001626.1, on the reverse strand, counting down.
TCCAACTTCCAAGTAAGTTGAAACATTCATATTCAAGTTGGGAAATTAAGGGTACTAATATTATATTAAGAATGAAAGGTAGTGAGGAAGAGAGAGAATTAGTGGGGAAGGAAATAGAATGAGTGGTTGGGAGGAAGAGAGAGAATAACAGAATTATAAAAGTAATAAAAAGCTTCCATTTTTTTTTATTGTTGCAACTTAAATGGCAAAATGTTGCAACTTACTTGGAACAGAGGGAGTATACGGTATCCTCTATACGAAAATCTCAGGCTTAGGAGTACTGGTAAACGATACATTCTCTAAATTTATGCCCTTTCTTAATGACTCGAACTTTTAATGAGTGCTCCCTAAGTTTCTATGAGTTTCTTTACTTTGAGGGAAATTTAGGAAGTTGGCTATTAAGCAATTTTAGTAGCAAATATACACAAGTACCCTTCTATCCACCTTATAGACTTACACTGATGTAATGTAAGTATATACATTCGATCAGGATATTTGTTGAAGTTGCATTAAGCAGTCTCTTAGAAATCGATACTCAGTAGCAAATGAGGCAGTAATTAGTTTAATTTGTACTCTGACGTCCCCAAAAAAAAAAAAAAAAAAGGTGATACGCTCACCATATTTGTCTGTTTGAAAAAAGAGAGTAACAATTCTAAAAAAGGAAACAATTTTAGAGCAATTAGGAATAAGCAAGTGAAGCTACATCCTAAAAAAGTTTGAACTGTCAAAGGCTCAATCTGTCAGTTCGTGTCAAGTCGAACTGGGTCAGCTCGGCTGGTTAGAGCAAAGGACTGAAAAACCGAGGGAGGAAATTTGAGCGCATTTTTAACTAAATTAAATAATTCATGAGGAAAACCGAAACCTCATGAATGGAATAAACATCAATTTATGCGTGTCAATGGTGTGAAAAAAGCAAATGCAAATAGTGGTACCTGTGAGCAGTATCTGGGTGATCTAAACCAAGACATCGTTCATTTATAATAAGTTCCTTGTGCTGTTGCATTATTGCTCCAGCCATGTCTCCTGCATGATACAGAACCATGGCAAGGTAACTGAAAAGCAAAACAGTACAAGTCAGTTCAAGAGTATCATCAATCAAACGATCTTATCAACTTGTAATTAAGACCCGGATAAATGTACTATGTCCATCTCAAAATGAGAGGCATTTGGGTTTTCCTAGGGATAATAGAAAAATGACTTTTAAGCACTCTTAATAGCACATATGTATGAAAAATTCTGAGAGTAAACCAGTCATAAATTATCAATCATTTGACCAAAATAGCAGTAATCAGAAAATATGTTTATGTTTATTCTGTTTAGAACCCGATATAAGTCTTTCAGAAAAAAAAATGACTTTCTGAAACAATAATTGAACAACTATTAAGGTGGTAATGAACTAAAATATTTTATTGCTAAGAACAATAAACTCCGATTCTAACCTTTCAACATACTCCTTTTTTGGATGCTGAAGAAAATTAACTACCAAAGCAGAATAAAACATAACCCTGCCCTTCTTATGGGAAGGTTTAAGATAAGTTTGTCGATTTGTGCATCTTCAATTTCCCCACCTAGGTTCACTAACACATTCCCCTTATAAACACCTTTCTCTTCAGAATTCTCATTTTCACGGTCTCAATCGCAACCTAAACATGAAAGAATCCCTCTTAATCGAGATGGTCTGATATTTTTTACGAGCTATTCGTTTTCTTTCTAAATACTATATCTAGTACTAAAATTTTAACGACGTTGTACATCCCTCATCCCTTGTCCCTTATTCCCAGCCCCTACCTCATGAGATTTGAACCTGCGACCACTAGCAGGCCGACTAGGCTTTTGAATACTGGATCCACTGCTTTACTGACTCCAAGTAAATGGGGTTCAGAGAAGAAGAAGAAGAAGAAGAAAATGTAATTGCAAAGGAACCTCAATGAGATTAAACGTGGATTTTAGTCAAATTAGCTACAACTTGATGCTTATAAAAGCTTCAGGAGAAAACAACACATGGCATTTGAAGGTAACTAGAAAAAATAAAGCTCTAGCATCGCTGTTTCACAGCTTAAACAGGGTGAGGAGAGTATGCAGAGGACTGAAAATAAGGAGTACGAAATGAGATGGATGTTAAAATGTCAAAAGCTTGGTTCCCATATGTTTGGGTGGAAAAGAGTAGTAGCATGTGATATCAATTTTCAGTACTATTGTACTATCCAAAATAATTTCAGCTTTTGATTATAGTTTCCAACCGAAGGACACAACTTGCCTAGCAACAATTCAGAATCGCCATAATATCATTCCCATTAGTTTTTTGACCAAATACTAAAGAAAGACAAACTTGAAAGCTAAATAAAAGCTGTGTTATCTCGCTTGTCAAAATTTATTGTTGTTTGCATATAATAGCAGAATATATCGCAAAAAGGCATGTGCAATAGTGAGCTAAGAATCATACCGACAGCAATTAGCAACCTCCCGATGCATCGGACCAGTGACCTGCAATCCAAGAAGAATAAGTAACTTGGCTCCATAACTAAATTAAGCAGACCTCAGAAAGGCACGGAATATAAAAATGAAAGTTAAAGAGTTTTTACCTGCTGAAGTATTGTAAATGCTTCAGAAAACAAAGTGTATGCTTCACTGAGCAATCCCTAAAAAAGACAAAAAGGAATTAGATTCATCTTGCTAAGAAGTTACTCGCCACAAAACTATTATAAGAAATTCTCAAAGACATTCCCCAGCCACAAAACCATTGTGAATGCGGACTTTTAAACAGACCCTAGAAACCCTTATGTTAGTATGAAATAGGACAATATATTCAATTGAACAATTATTACATACTCCCTCCATCCCGGAAAGTTAGTCCCACTTTTTTATTGTTAACTTCAATCAGTTTGAGCAGTAATTTTGATTAGTTTTAACTATTCTAATGAAAATCTAAAACGTGCTATTGATACACCAATGTAAATACTATCAACAACAAGTTTTAGATTTTCATTAGGATAGTTAAAACTAACCTAAATTATTGCCAAAGTTGAATCAAGTTAACAACCAAAAATGTGGGACTAACTTTTTGGGACGGAGGGAGTAATAAAAAACATAATGAATGTTTCTTCTTCAAAATAGTACAACTGGTATCCAGAATTTAAATTAGTATGAAATTTTTATACGAATATATGGCAGTTACATGTGACATACTTTTGTCCACTGCTACGACTAGATAATGAAAGTTCCTAGTTGAAAAAAGTGCCAAAGAAAATGTAAGAAGTTACCTCAGCCAATTGAAGCTTTCCTGTTTCCACAAGCTCCTTAGCTTCTGAGCATACTGGTATTGAATGCTTCACTACAGGTTGAAGATTCAATATATCATACGGCTGGAAAGGTATCACAGCATTAAGATCATATTTGTGGGCTGCAACGGTTACGCCAACCTGTTTAGAAGCCAGGAAATGTCATTTTCACAGAGAAGCCAGGAAAACCCGAGAATAATGAAATTGCAAGAAAAACTGATGCTCCATGTATAAGTCATAAAATTGGGGGGGGGGGGGGGGGGATAAAAAACAGTTGGCATAATACATGATCAGAAGCTGCCATAGGGAGCATCTCATGGCATTCTGACACTGGTTTCAACTATCCGCAAATGGTCAGAAAAGAGAATTCTCAGAAAATAAGAACACACATAAAAATGTTACCTCGTCCCAAATTGATAGTCCCGTTAACTTCTCAAACATTTTAAGGTTACATTATAAGTTTTGAAAGTTTAGTGATATTGAAGCCTAAATTTTGGAAACGGGACCAACTTTTTGGGACAAACAAAAAGGGAAATAGGACTATCATTTTGGGACGGAGGGAGTACTACATTTTGAGTGCTTAAGGAGCATAAGGATAACTGAAGCTGTCGAGCGGATGGTCATCTACTCTCAGGGCACTTCACTGAAAAAAAAATGTACAGCGAGAATCACCGCGCATGAGCATATGGAGAGAACAAGCATGAGAATAGCATTCCTATTTCAGGATATGCTAATGCAAGCCCAACTCTCTAATGTAGTATAGTGATACTTATATGACGATTTTTTCTAAAAAATATTACTTTGGTCAAAAGTATAATCCATAATGTCTTATGATGAAAAAGTATTTACCAAAATGTGCTATTTTGGAGAAGTCACTATTGGCAATAGCAACTTCCTAGTTTCCACACTATTAAGTCGCTATTGCCGATAGCAACTTTAGTTTTACCCAAAACAAACACTTACGGAAACATTGAAGGACATTCGAAATGATGTTGCCAATAGTGAGTTTAATCTTCCCCCATCATAACAATGAAGTCGCTATTGCAAGTAGAGACTTCTAAGAACTGGCATATTTAAGCAAGTACATTTACAACAGACATTCTGGGACACAACTTTTAAAAAGAGTGATAGTTTGAGAAAAATCCTTTCCTTGAATGACTCAACTTGTTCATTACAAGAGCATAACAAACTTACACACCAAGAAAGTTGTCATAGGAACAATTGTAAAATAATTTACTTATCGCTGATTATTATAGAAATTCATAGGTATAACTTGCTCAGATATACAGAAATTCGTATTGTTGGTGGTTTGTTATTCACATTGTTATCTATACATTCACAGACTCATAGCCAACCATAAACTAAATATTAGCTAGCCATTTTACATTGCGTAGCATTCATAAATGCCCTCTGTGTGAATGGTTTACTGTTGACGAACATATAAATATCCACTTAAAACCAAATGGTCAAAACAGAAATACAATATGAAGGTCACCTTTTGGCAAAGGTTGCGAATTACTGGAATTTTCTTTACACGTGATCTTGCATCCTCTGGCAACTCAAACTGCATAATGACGAATATAGCTCAAAACAAAATGGATGCATAATGCAAATGAAAGGACAATGAATAGTTATATCGGCTACAAATTTCAATCAAACGCATGCTACCTTGTATTTGGCTTTTGCGAATTCACGAATGTTGGACCACAAACTTTCAGAAGTAAGATTCATATAAGAGGACTGTTTTCTTCTAGCAGATCCAGCACCTTTCCACCTAGCCTGCCCCTTGTTAGACCTTCCTGAACCATGGCCTGACTGATCCTGAAGAGTTTGCAAGAGTATGGATTTACAAATTCAAACTATAACTAACTTTCCTTTAACAGCTGGGTCCATAAAATCCGACTTTTACTTCGAATATGAAATATATAACTTCACTTTCATGAACAATAATCTCTTCCTATGTACCTATGTCAAATTGCCGCATACACCACTGGACATAGAAAAATACTTGGTGATCATGAATTCCCGAAAGTTCTGATCATCTAACTATGAACACTAATGAATAGCCAAAAAAGGGGTAATCTAACCTTCTTTTGGTTTTTCGATTGTGAATTTGCAACTTTTCCAGCAGCAGTTGGACAATTTCCAAAGAAACAGTTTAAAAAGTGAGAAATTGCAAGTCCAAGATCATGATCCTCTGTATCTCGCAATACATCCTGCGCAAATACACAAAAATATACAAACATGTTAGCCCCCCATAACCTTTTGACAAACATAGAAGCCAGTAATGTGAATTTGATTTTGGTGTCAATCCGTCCTTTATGATGTTGAGATTGCTCATTTAATTGTTGATTGCTATGTAAATCAACAGATTAGAAAACCCATTGTATCAGCTTATCAAACAGCCCAACAGACATTTGGTCTCCTCCAACTACCAAATATGACAAAACTAACTACTCCCTGTCTCTAGATCGAGGTCCATTTTTTCACAGAAAATTGTCCCTAAATGAATGTCGAATTCCTATTCTGTCCTTAAATGAGTTATTAACCATTAAAAATATCAAAGTCCATCATGTACTAGTAAAACTAAAAGTTTATAAAGTGGACAGATAGAGTATTTATACATCTTCGCTATTAAATTCTCTAAAAGGCATGTTTTTCAGAATGTCTCCAAAATGGAAAAATGGGCGTTTATTTAGGGATAGAGTAAGATGCTTTAAGAAATCTATGGACCAAAAGAACAATAATAATTATATAATGAGAAAGGGAAGCGACAAAAAATTGCTAGTATGCAACTATTTAATACATGAGTGTTTGTAGTTATGTCAGCTGGTAAGGTGACAAAGAAGGGAAGCAATGCTGCATTTGACTACTGCAGCTCAAGAGAACTGTAGATCACTTGAACTTAAGAACACAAATATTATTTATATATATATATATATATATATATATCACTTGAACTTAAGAACACAAATATTATTTATATATATATATATATATATCCCAGCCAGTAAGACAAAAAAAATGAAATAATGAATGATAAAAAATAATCAAAATATATTTCTGAAGGTTGAAATTAAACCAGAGACGATTACTAAAATAGGTAATGAAAAGACTGACTACCTTGAGAATGTGTTTCGCAGATCTGACTGCTATCTCATTGGAGCAAAGATCCCATAAATGAGGCAAATGCTTCGTACCATCAGCGATCTGGAGAAATGGATAGGGAAAAATGAACTCAAGGTAAAGAGAAGATATATAGAGTCAAGCCACTACTCAGCTTAAAGGACTGCAATTTAACTAAGCAGCAATCAATTTTCCTAAACAGGGCTATGTAGAGGCAAGCGTTCAGCAGATAAGTAGACCCTCCGTCCCAGAAAGATAGCCCCACTTTTTAGTTGTTAATTTGACTGAATGTACAAAGGTTTAAGAAAAAATTATCCCAATGAAATACTAAAAACTGTTATTGAAACACCACTAAAAATACTACCAATAAAAACTTTTGGACTTTCATTAGGATGTACTCCCTCCGTCCCGGTTTAAGGTTCTTAGTTTGACTTTGCACGCTTATTAAGGAATCAAGGCACACTTGAGTCAAAAATAGTAGTGGGTGGAGGATATAATTGTCCATTTATAATGCAAGTGGGTGAAAAGTAGATGGGTAAGTGATGGGATTTTTGTAATATATGAAGTTTATGAGGACAAGAATGTCCAAAACACTATTCATCCTTTGCCATTTAAGGAATAAAGCAACTAAGAACCTTAAACTGGGACATACCAAAAAGGAAAGTAAGAACCTTAAACTGGGACGGAGGGAGTAATTGAATTAATGTAAGATTATGGATCAAAGTTCAATCAAACTTCCCACCAAAAAAGAGGGATTATCTTGTTGGGGTGGAGAGAGTACTAAATAGAAGTAATTAGTAGCTCAATCTTACTTTTCCAATATAGCGCACATTAATTCCATGTGCATGGAGTGCTTCAGTTAGAGTCTGGCCGTCCATCGGAGAAACTTCAAGTGTGCAAAGATCTTGAATAAATTTTGGAAGTACGACATCTCTGAGATATGAACTAACATTTCTCACACTTTCTTCATCTGCAGCTATCTCCTGTAAATTCCAGGGAATAAAGAGTAAGTTCTCAGGACCTGAAGAGACCTCAGATGACTAAAAGAGACCTTATTACCTTTTCACTTCCAGCTAATTTGAATTCAGTAAAAACATTGGGATTAAAACTAATGTCTTCGCGTATATCAAGAGTTCCAGCAGGTTCAGAGACACATGCTTCAGCAGTCTCCTTTTCACCAGCTTCAATTGGTAGCTGCAAAAACAAAACAGCGGGAGATATAACTAAACATACATCCAAGTCCAACTACAGATTTGAGATAGTCAAAAGTATCCAGTAACTAAGCCTTTACATACATTGTATAGAGAATAATACTCCCTCCGTCCCAAAATGATGTTCCCTCTTTCTTTGTCATTACTATGAATGAACATTGAGTAACAATTTTAGGTTAAATAATTTATCTTAATGAAAATCTAAAACTTGTCAATGATAGTATTGTTGATGGTGTATCAAGAACAAGTTTTAAATTTTCATTAGTATACTGAGATTAACCTAAAATTATTGCTCAAAGTTAATTAATAGTAACGAAAACAAAGTGGGACATCATTTTGGAACGGAGGGTGTATATACAAAGGTTAATAGGTCCTTAACCCTTACATTTGATAACAATGGAAAGGAGAAAAAATAACATAACACTAATTTGCAAAATATTAATTGGGGCCTGAATTACTAATTCACATCTATACCCTACCATGTCTCATTGTACATTGATACAACACTATTGTGGGAACACAAAGGTATTGATAATTCACATCTATACTCTACCATGTCTCATTGTACATTGATACAATACTATTGTGGGAACACAAAGGTATTGATGTATATGCAGTCCTAAAGTAATTTAAAATTTTAACTATTTTATGCAAAATATTAAAAGGCGCAAACAACTAAGGACATATGGAGTTTCTGTTATGGTACAACGCAATTCTAATCTTCTTTGTTTAATATTTGAAGCTCTAGCTAGTAAAAACTAAGTACACATTCTTCACCATAATGAGGGTCTAACTTTTGAAGAAAAACATTCTAAACGAATGTTTAGTTTTGTAATGAAGTTCACTAAATTCATAGTTGTGAACCATCATCTCCTATCTTGCATTTGCAATGTTATCATGTGGACGTTATGCTATTTACGCATATGTGCCACTAAAATGACTTAAATGTAAATAGAGAGGCAGACGAGTCGAGTTCGAGTCGAGTATAGCCGAATTCGAGTCGAGCCGTAATTTAAACTAAACGAGTTGGGGTAAAACGCGGGTCGAGTCGGCCACTAAATGGTCACGCCGAACTCGGCTCGTATGTACTCGGCGAGTCACGGCCATGACTTGAATGCTCGAAACTTAAGACCAACGCATAAGAGGTGTGACCAATGAAATGACCCACATGCTGTAATCATTATAAAACATTAACATATCTTGTAATATTATAATATTATAATGATATACTATGAATAAAAATAATATTATAAAGATGCTATCATTACTAATGAAAGGTCAAGCATTAATTGTTTAATGGGTAAGAGTATAAAACTTTTCAAGCTTCAAACCGGTGAAAAGCCCCTCTTTTTCGATGGCTTCCTTTAATGGTGTAGAGAAACGAAACTGAAGACTAAAATCAGAGTCGGATTGAACTTTGACGGTTTTCGAAACGCAGATCACACGGGTAAATAAGAAAGGAGATGAATATTGTCCATCGGAACTAGTTTGGAGCTTTCGTCTTGAGAGGATTCATAGCTGCGTTGGTTTTGGAAATTGAGAGTCTAATGGAAGGGGAATGGCGCAGAGTAAAGAACCTATGTTTTTTTTTTTTTTTTTGGGTATTTTGTTTACAGGGAAGCTAGATTGAGTCAAACCATTCGGCCGACCATGAGTAGACGGCGGCGAGTAGCTCGTGAAGATTGTCGAGCTATCCGACTCGACTCGAGCGTCAAGGCGAGCTTCCAAGTAGTTGCCGAACTCGACTCGTTCAGGAATCACAGGCCGATTCGAGTCTCATTTTGTCGAGTCGGGCCCGAGTCGGGAAACGGGCAGCCCGCTCGGAATTACACATCTACATGTAAACTTCCTTTATTTCCTAGGGAAAAAAGATAGATAGACACTCATTTTAGGAAGGATGGTGTAATTAGTAGTCTAATACTCCCTTCATTCCAAACTGACTGCCCAAATTTGACTTAGAGGGACCAGTGAAAAGTTTACTTTCAAGCAATTTTAGTAATAAATACACATAAGTAACCGTACTACTCACCCTATAGACTGGTATTATTGCAAGGACAGTAATACTCCCTCTTTCCCAATAGAAGAGGTGTGTATTTCTTTTTGGGTCATCCTTCCTTCAACCAAAAGACTATACTAACATTTACTTTCCGCCTACTTTGAGTTAAAATGTTGCCTCCTTAACTACACTAACCCTTATTTCAATTTTAATTTGAGATCAAATATCGCCTCAGAGGAAGTATTAAATGCATTGACAAATAGTTGAAGTCTTATATGAAAAGGATTTTTGACGACTAATATATTTGGTTGCAAGTTTATTGGGTCAACAATGATGAAAAAGGCATTATATCATTGTTCAATGCTTATGTAAGCTAAGTGCAAGATACTATTTATATCAACATCTACTGAGGATTACAATAGAAATTTATTCAAATGTTACTGACATTCAGTTACGTGACAAACTCGTGTACATCAATTAATTCAGAGTTCATCAGAGGAACATTACAATTAGATGTCACTGGCATTCAGTTGTCAAACAAACAATGTTCACCATTTAGCTTCCGAACGCTGGCTCTTAATGTTATGAGGTGCACCCTAATTCTACCATCTAAAAGTATCATCGTATCATCTAAATACGAGGCAATGAACAAATCATCACACTACACTAAACAGTCCACACTCCACAGCATCCAGTAAAGCCTTTATACATCTTAAAATAACTTTATTGCAGCATATATTTGACAAGAGAATATCAATTACTCCCTCCGTCCCATACTTATTGTTACCAAATGGGAGTGCACGGGGATTAAGAAAATATGTTGGGAAAGTAAGTATTGTGAGTGGGTAGGAGAGAGAAAATACGTAAGTGGATAGTTGTTGTGAGTGAATGGATAGGAGAGAAAAAGTGAACATTTTGGGTAAGTAGCAATAAGTATGAGACGCCCAAAATGGAAATAAGTGGCGATAAGTATGGGACAGAGGAGTACCTCTGATCCAGAAGTTTCAATAGCTGCTGTCTGTTCAGTTTCAACTTGTTTATCTGCAGTATCAACTTTTGAAGAATCATCAATAGAATGGGAACTATCTGGCTCGAGTGTAGTTTTTGAACTCTTTGCCGCTTCAGCCTTTTCACAAGAAACAGAAATGAATTTAAAAGATGCACAGCGAAGATACCAGAATAATATTGAATTAAACATTAGAGGCTAAAGTAATTTACCTGACAAAATGCAGTAATTAATTCTGGTCTCAAAATACAAAATCTGGAACCTGGTCCCGTATAATTAGCGTCACGAGGAGTGACTCTCATCAGATCAAGTAGATAGTGCCTGGCTCATTACGAGTAGAAGGATAAAGTCAAATAAATAGTTGAAGCATGAACACGTTAACATCACAAATATTATGACGTTCCTAGCAGGCCAAATTACGTTTACACCCCAAAGTATCCACCACATCCCACTTTGCACGCCAGTTTGAAAAGTGGGTCTGTTTGATACTTTCTTTTTTGAAATTGTCCCACTTTGCCCCTTGACATGCACTTGGCCAGGGGGTGAAGTGGGATGATTTGGAAAGTGCCAGGGTAAAGTGGGACAATATGCAATTTAAAGTACCAAGACCCACTTTTCAAACTGGGCGCAAAGTGGCATTTGGTGGATACTTTGGGGGGATGAATGTAATTTGGCCTTCCTAGAATAGCACTTGCAACAATTATTATGTAAAGAATATTTCTATAGGACCTAAAACTCAGGCTCAGAAATTTCTAAGTTAATCCAAGTTGAGCCGGAATCATATCAACCTTTCAAGGCATATAACCTAGTATATCAAAACGAAGTGCTGGGACAGTAAAGACATGTTGATTTCAGTTCTAATGTGTCATGCCAGAATAAGAGAACTACTTTCCTCATCCCAAAACAACAATCTCATGTTGATTCTTTTGAAAGGTATAAAGCACGTCATTTATAATTTAAAGTACTCAAAAAGGTTAAAACTGTATTTCATATATACATGTGTGTGTGCATATATATACATACATATACATATACATATATATACACACATATACATATACATATATATACACACATCCTTTTTGGGACGTCCCAAAATAAATATCCACTTTCTATATGTAACCCTCTTAAAGTTTATTTTCTAACCTTAACATATGTAGATATGTGTATGTGTGTGTTGCATATAAATCCATAAAAGGTCCTACAGACTTTGAAAATCTATAGAGAGCTATTATTTTCCAAAGTTGGGAGTATATCATTCAGCAAGTAACAAATTTTTCGGTTAAAAACTAATGCATCCTTCGTCACAAATTAAAAGTCCCGGTATCCTTTTTGGGATGTCTAAAATAAATGCCTATTTTCCATATTCAACACTCTTTCCAGTTATACCTTAACTTTTCATCTCTTTAAGTCTCCTTGGTGAATGTTCCTTGGTGCATGTTCCAGTAATTAACTCTTTATTATCTCACTTTTTCCCCAACACATTTTCTTTCTCTCTCTTTAGGTTTAGTGTTGACACATGAAAATAATTGATATAATCCTACAATGCGTGGACTTCGGGAAACATAGAGCAATTACTCCTTTCATAATCTGAAGGTCAAACTTGGAAAGAGAAAAGTTTCCTAATTACCACGTTCATACAAAAGAGGACGGTTAACTTGGGTTGAATAGAGTAATACTCAAATAAGGAAGTAAAGAATGTTGCGACGAAAAAGGAAATTTGAACTAAACACATAAATCACCTGTCATCACTGCCAACAATACCCTTGCATTCCACTGGAGCAGCTAATCGAAAAACATTTCCGGATCCATCAAGAACTGTGTGCTCCTTCAATCTGAGACGTTTTGAAGCCTCAAGTACCTATGGGCATATGATTTTTAGCACTTGTGACAGAAGCAAGAAAGTGAATATGTAGAAAAACATAGTTGGATTAGAAATCAGAAAAACTTAAGGAGAGAAACGAAAATAAGGTGCGACTATTTCTTTGGAGTATGAGTTAGTAACCAATCTAGGAAAAGAGCTGCTAACTTAAAGAACCTTATTATTGTTCGTAAAACAAAATACTAGCTGACCTTCAAATGAAAATCTTCATTCCAGCAAATCTTCTTGCCATTGTCTACAGATCCATACAAAAGGGACTCCGACTTATCACCTTGAAGGATTCCCGGTAAAACACTCTGCCGGATAAGTAAAGGAGTCAGATATGGGGAGGGGGGAGAAAACCAAATGACATAAGACAAGTGTAGGTTTGGAACCAGTATCAGCAACACAATAAAAAAAGACAACATGAAAAACAATGCAAATCAGAGGACAAATATAAGGAATACCAAGGATACTTAAACATCATCTGCCAAATGTCAGAACAAAAAACATTCCCACAAACGACTCTACTTTCTCTATGAAATAATGGCCAGGAGAACATAATCAAAAGCTATTGTCTGCTACTCCCTCCGTTCCGGAAAGATAGTCTAATTATGTTTCATGGGCAACACTAGTGAATTTTGACCAAACATTAATGTCAATCTAATCATCCCACTGAAATTCCAAAAACTGTTATTGATAAGTCACTTAGTGATATATCAACAGTTTAGAATATCAGTAGAATGATTAGACTGACATTAATACTTGGTCAAAGTTCAGTTGTGTTGACCATCAAAAATCAAATGGGACTATCTTTTTGGGACGGAAGTAGTATTAGAATGCAAGGGCAAATACAAACCTGTGCTACTACCCTATGGCCTCTGTAATCAACAATGGCCATAGCTAGATTATACAAGCCAGGAACATCAGCTTCCTGATACGCCTTGGTGCCTTTCAGATCATTGTTTGCAGATGAGTATGTCGCTTGCTCACTTTCAGCCAGCTGGGCGGCTTCCCCCGCCTCTTCAGGAGCCAAATCAATTGCACTATTAACATCCACGGTATTTGATTCAGTGGATCTCTCCCCACTAAGCTTTCTAGATCCAATTGATGATTTGGATGAAATCTTATCTGAAACATTGTTTGATAAGCTTGTGCTCTCAATCTTTATACTCAAATCTGATAAATGCTTCTTGGATAGCTGCTCGAGGTCCGCATCAACAGCAAAACTAAAGAAGATGTTGTTGTGAACATACCTAGAACCCAAGTAAGAAGATTTATAATATCAAACGATGAAACCAAGTAATAAGAGCATTTCTCCTTTTATTTAGATAAAAAAGAAGATCAGGAGCAGCGTGAAACACTGACAAGGGAACACCAAAATTATGAAACATGATAAATGACACTTATCCCAAAGAACCTTATTCTCTACTTCCATAGGTTGCCTATGACATGTACATTCATAGAAGACAAAAATGGATATGCTACAAAGCAATGACAACTAGTTAGCAAGAACTCTTAGGATAAAACACTGAAAGTACGGTAACTTTTATTTTTCCACCTTTTCCTTCAAAACTGTCTAAACATGTTCAATTCCAAAACAAATGGACTTCCCTAAAATGGTCTGTTTCCCAATACAAGTCCAAAAAAAAGGGCAGAAACTTTTCTCAGCTATTTCTTTTAGCTTGATTGATGTCCACCAACAGTTGCTTATAACTTCTTTGCAGTCAATAAACAACACAAGTTTTGAATAAATAAGAAGAAAGCCTGACTCCGGCAGAATTGGATTCTCATTTTTACCCCTACTAAAAATTTGAAAACAAGACAGAACAGAAGAACAAAACAAAAAAACGAGAATTGTTGCGTATAACTAGGGAGAAGATCAATTTGATCCCATACAGTGATAGCAATTCATTACCCTGCCGTAACTAAAATTGGATCAGTAAACTCTAATTGCAATAATTGCTACCAACATACTCCCTCCGTCCCGCTCGAATTAGGATTCTTGTTCAAGTAATTTATACTTTGACCAATAATTTGAAGAAAAATAATGATGCTAATAATTTAAAAATTGCTATTGTATCACGATTAATAATAAACTAAATAACTATTTTTAGATTTTCATTAAGCAAATTATTTTCCTTCAAATTGTTGGTCAAACTATAAATTATTTGACCAAGAATCCTAATTCAAGCGGGACGGAGGGAGTATAGAATTACTATTACAGTAAAATGATTATGCAACTAGTACACAAATTCTAGACCAAATTCAATCCCGAGATTCATTATATAATAGGATATCAGTAGGTCAACTAAAAACCATGTGTAAGTTAATTTCGATATTTTAGTAATATAAATGGAGAATCTTCTTTGAAAAGTTCAACGTTAAACTCACATGTGAAAACATTCTGGATCAGTTGGATTAATTGGCGGGATGCAACGACTGATGACTCCAATTGCACCGCTTATCGCTGCATCAACGAAGTCAGACGTCACCTTGTAGAGTGCCCTATCTCTCAAGATCCTGAATTAAAAATCTTTACATAAGACGATTCCAAGACCAGAAACTTAACAATGCATTAACATGATAACTGTAGCATTAAGTATACACACACCTTTCCTGAGGGCTTGTATGAGGAAACTCTCTGCAAGACTGCAGTTCCTCATTCCAGTCTCTTTGCATGCCAATCAACTCACTTCCAAATGAAAGAGTCAGAGCATTTTCTGCTCTAGCAGCATCACGTTTATGATCTAAACCAGAGGCATCGTGTTAGAAACTTGATATATACTCCTTCCGTACCACTAAAAGATTTTGTTTAGGCACGGGGATTAGGAAAATGTGTAAGTGATGCAAGTATTGTGAGTATGAAAAGTGAAGTAGGAGAGAGAAGGTGGGGTAAGGAATAGTAAGTGGATAGTTGTTGCGAGTATGCAAGTGGGTCCCATTGAACAAATAAGTATTTTGAAGTTTCCACTTTAAGAAAGTGCATTTTTTAGTGGGACACCCTTTTAGGTAAAGAGTACATCTTTTAGTGGGACGGAGGGTGTATACACACACGTATAGAAATATAGATATCATATGTGTGTGTGTATGTGCGAGTGCCTATGGTGTGTGCACTTGCATAATATACAAATGACAGATAGTTCAACCATTGTCATTTTGAATCATCTTATTTGCATCCTCATTAAGCTGTTAGAGCGTGTAGAACACCAGTTTCAAAGCCTTATCAACATATAAGGCGTAACAATATGAAATGGTTGAAGTCATGGGTTAAATTACTTGATCTTTTACAGTTGCTTTGAATGGTGGCACAAACAACTGTGACTTGCATGGTTGAAGACCAGGGTAGTTTGGCCAATAGACATGAAAAAGGCGGTCGATTCCAACATCAATTACTATAGCTCAGACGTTAAATCAAGATTGACCACCTCACTCATATATGTAATTCTAGGGCAACTAAGCGCAGGATGATGATGTCCAATACGATCTCACGCCTGCCTCGTCTCTGACGTGAACCACATATGAACGAACCACAGAAGGGTCCGTAATGTTGACTCTTGCATAGTCATAGAAATTCCTTCCAATCCCAAATAAAGAAATGGCTTCTTTTGCAAGCCTACATATGATACACATTTCACGAGCAAAAGAACAAGAATTCCTTAAACCAAATCAAACTTACCAGGAATAGGGTATAATCCTAGCCAAGAATTGGGTGGCAACAATGACTGGACATTTTCAAAAGGATGAGCAGAGGCCTTCCGCTCCAACATCTCACGAAAAGCTTCAATAGCAGAGATAAATTATAAGCATAAAAGAACTACGCCACTCAGGACCCATCAAAGCTAAGGCTTATTTGACCACATATTATCAACCCACGTGTTGTTACCTTTCTTAAACTTGGTACTAATCTTTTGCAAGAGTCCAATGACAGTAGTTGCTTCACTAGCGGCTTTAGATGGCCTTGGATCGAGCGTATTACTAGAACTCGAATTGACATAAAATTTTGTTGTCGTTCCAGTAATACAAAACTTATTCCCTTCCAGAGTGACCACATCAAGATAAATCAAGTCTCCATGAAGCCTGGCAGTAACAAAACGTGCAGTATGAAAATAAAGTCAGTTGGCGAAGAAAACCATAATTCCTCAGAACGAGTAGAGTTCCTATAGAAGAACACTAACCTTCTGTAGCTCGGAGGAGGATTGAACGAAGAAAACACAATACTTTCCACACATTTGATCTCTTTCGAAGGAGATGACAACAGATTAGGAAGTGAACCAGAGACATCGTCCATGAAACCCAAACTCTCAAGCTCTAAAACTTCAGTTTTTGCAGGATCTATCATAGCAAAACAAAAAAAGTCAGATGGGTCTCCTATAGAATGGAAGTCAATAAATGAAAAGATTTATTACATGGATGACAAAAGAAGCAAAAACATAGGCTCAAACTTCAAACCTCCGGGATTGGTAGATGTGGTTTTCCCCATCTCATGTTGCATTGCAAGTGATGTTGATAGTGAAGAATGTAGGGTGGAAAGAGAGAGCAATTCTCTTGTACGGTGAACATGAGCCCTGATCGATCTATCATCGTATAAAGCTGCATTAATTCTTTATTACATCAGAACCAACAATAGACGGAGAAAACAAAATCAATTTATAGAAAAAACAAAGAGCAGGCAAATTGGAGCCCACTTTAATTTACTGTAATTAATGCATAAAAATACAAATCAGTTCTTCAATTTTCCTTAAGCGAAACACAACTGTTCTTCACTAAATTGCATCAATAAAAAATATTAGAGAGACAGAGATTAATATACCAGCCACCATCTCCAGGGAACAGTCGCCCGTGGTAATATCAGCGACTTCGGAAATTTCATGGTAATCCTCCAGATGATGAACTGACCCATCCTTAGTGTGCAATAATAAGTCATAGCATGTAAAGAAACAGGTTTCTGGAGCATCTAGAAGAAATTGTCTCACATCCATAACAGAATCGCCAGGGCTTAACTACAAAAATAAGAGTGCACAACTCATAAAAGTAAGTTCTCATAAAAATGATCATTCAAGAAATACCACGTTCACCTATTGACATAAACGACACACTCATAAACAGAAATGAAGTTCAACTAGTTCTTCAATGTCATGTTAGACATGATAATGAAGAGAACAAGAAGATGAAGAAATGAATTCATTTTATTTGCAGTCAAACATAAAGCAAAACAATTTCCCAATTGTATTCCAACACATAAAACGAGAAGTAACATTGCATACTTGAAGCTCAAGCTTTTCTCCCCCTTGTGTTTTGACAGGTACAGGATAAAGATGTATGTCACCTGCGTTCACAGAAACAAATATAAGATCACATCACATCTGACGAAATGAATATTCCAATTAGCACATAATCAAGTCATGAGTAAATTGGAGTTATCTGCGTTGATGTCTGTATATTATAAATCAGTGGATGAAATTTAGCACAGAAGAATGCATAGGGACTGGATACAATAAGAAGCTATTATGTAGAGGGGACCTGAACAGTTTATTTTATATCACCAGTATAAATACATTTCTCTTGTTGTAGATGGCAAAACAAAAACTCTGCTGGAATGATTAGACAGTTGGGATCGTGTACCTACCAATTAATTGGTAAATAAAATAAGATTTCTTAGCCATTTTCCAAAAAGCGAAAGCCCCCCGCAAAATAAGCGTGGTCTTTCTATTGAGGAAATTACACTTGGATTTTCTGGTGTACTCTTAAGGCACAAGATGCAACTTTTGCCTTCAACAAACACAGCTTTTATTATATATATAGACACACATACACACCTATATATGTACAGGATTTTGTATATATGTATATATATTTCCTAATCTGTAGTCCTTCCATATTATTCTTGTCATCTAGCACCATCCCAATCAAACTAACAAATAAAGTTAGAAACCGATCAAATCATCCATGAAATCACTAGTTATATAAGACCCACGTAACGGTTTCCATTTCAAGAAGTGTTGTAATTTGTGAACATTCAAGTTTCTTTTCAGATTCTAGAATAGCTATGACCAATATTAGAGTTATTCAAACATAGAAGCGTCATCTTAAAGAAGTCTTATTGACTACTCCCTCCTTCCCATTTAAAAGTTCACATACTCTCTCCGTCCCAGCAGAAGTGTCACTTATTTCCCTTTTGGTCCGTCCCAGCACAAGTGTCACTACCCAAAATGGCAAACTTTTAATACTTTTATATTCAACCAACCACACTATTTAACCCCCCTCATTCTCTCTCTTTATTTTCTACCACACATCTACTACCTTTTCTTAATCTTCGTGTCCCAAAAGTTGGTGACACTTCTGCTGGGACGGAGGGAGTATTTCCTTATAGGGTGTCCCATTGGAAAGTACTCCTTCCTAAAATGTTACAACTTACTTAATTTTATTTACTCTACCCCACTTGTCATACACACACACATAAATTGTGGGGCCCACTTGCAAATCCTACCACATTTATATCCACAACCCTTTCCCACCCAATACTTTTGCATATACATACTCCTCCCTTAATTCCCGTGCCAAAATAATGGTGAAGTTTCAAATAGGACGGAGGGAGTTTATAGCAATCCAACAGCAAAATTCAAACTTTCTTAAGAATACTAGATACTGGGTGCACAATGTCTATTGCACAGTACCAACAAATGAACTTGAAAACCTCCGGTGAACTTGATAATGATACCTAGCATATGAACAGCATGTAATTCTTCTTAAATGGTAACAAAGTTATAATAAAACAATCAGACGACAAATATCCATATGCCAACAAGATATAGTATTGTCACAGTGATACACTTGATATTATTTCCAAATACACCCAAGATTCACCTTGCTTAGCCTGATTTTCCGGATTCGCACTTTCCACCGCTTTCACCTCCGTTGGGGCCTCCGGTTGTGGAGCCTCCGACTGTAGGGCAGTATTCGGTTCAATCAGAACAGGACTTCCATTCACAACCTCTCCTTTGACCGCTTCCAACGAATCAACCGCATCTTTTGGGGCACCATTTGTTGAAACAACCACCTGTTCTGAAGGTTTCACCACATTTGCAGTTTGAGTCCCTTTCCGATTCCTCCCTTTGTTTGACTTTCCAGCCATATCTTCCTCTACTAACTACTAAAAATTCATAGAATTTTAAACCCATAAATGATAACCCAATAAAACAACAAAGAACATCAAACCCATGCTAGTTCAAAGTCCATACAATAGTTAAAATTACATTTTTACAAAAATATAAACAAGATTAAAAAAAAACCTTCAAAAACCAATTGAACAAATACTAATACAGTAAAAATTGACCAAACTTAACGAACTAACAATCAATCAACAAGCCTCTTTAAAAAAAAAAAAAAAAAAAAAAAAAAAAAAAAAAACAATCAATCAACAAACAGTACAAGGGTTTAGTGGGTTTAAAATCAAAACATCAGAAAAGGGGATAAAATCAAAAAGTAACTCAGCGGGTAAACAAATAACGAATAAAATAGTGAATTTAGATGATGAAAAACAGAAATGGATTAATGTGGAGTAGAGATTACCAATAATTAAAGAGCTCGGATGAAATTTCTAGTTCAGATACAGAGATACATGTTTGTGTATGTATATTGTATATGGGATGGATGCGAACAAGGGGTTTTTGGTAAAATAAAATGAGGAAGACAGAAAGAAAGGGTGAGAGACGGCGGAAACAATTTCGACCCAGCCTTTCTCTTATTCTGGCCTTTGGGCTGTCAGAGTGGCGCTATTCACACCCCCGACATATCTCTAACTCCGTCCCTTTATTAAACCCATCCAAATTGGAATTATTCCCACAACACCACCAACTACAACCAGAGGGTGTTCACGGTCCGGTTTTTATTAAAATTTTACAAAATTGGGACCGGACCAATTGTACGGTTCTGTAAAAATTTAAAACCAAGACCCGACCAATACATTCTAGAACCGATGTCATTGGTTTGGTTCGATTGATCCGGTCCGGTTCTACGGTTTTACCATAGACAATAAGCAAAATTGAACATCAATTATTTGGCTTAACCTGAGATAATTTTTTTTTTTTTAAAAAAAAAAACACCATAAACTAGGGAAAAAAAAAGAACATTTCTCTAATTTCAACAAAACAATAAGTACATATATATATATATATATATATATATAATATATATATATATATATATATATATATATATATATATAGGTGCTCAAATGAGAACCTAAATATCACGAGAACCATGAGAACCAAGGATAGCCATTGGATTAGACACAAATCAAGGGTTTAGATTACTTTTTTAGTTTAAACATTCGGTGGCATTCTTGTAATTAGGTTGACAGACAAAGGGAAGGGCAAAATATCATGTGTGTTCTAGAATTTGCCACGTCATCACCCAAAATTTCCCTAAATTTTCAAAATTAAATATCTCATTAACTACAAATTGAAAAAATAATCCGAGAACACTGATTTTTTTATCTCGACGAGACGATTCAAACTACATCCCTGAAGATAGGGTTTTGAAAAAATAATATTGAACAACGTCTAATTTTTAAAATACGCTTAGATGCAATATGTGTTTGCCTATTGTATCTAACTGCATTGTTATGAACATTGTATTGGATACAAATGGCTATTTAGCTATTGTATCTAACAGCAATGTGTCAACATTGCCGTTGGATGCAATAGGTGTTTGCTTATTGTATCTAACTGAATGTTATGAACATTGTTGTTGGATACAAATAACCATTTAGCTATTATATCTAACAGCAATATGTCAACATTGCTGTTGGATACAATAGGTGTTTGCCTATTGTATCTAACTGAATTGTTATAAACATTTTATTGAATACAATAGCTATTTAGCTATTGTATCTAACAGCAATGTGTCAACATTGTATTCCAATACAATGTTGACACATTGCTGTTAGATACAATAGTTAAATGGCTATTTGTATCAAATACAATGTTCATAACAATTCAGTTAGATACAATAGGCAAACACCTATTGTATCCAACAGTGCTGTTAGATACAATAGATAAATAGCTATTTGTATCCAACATCAATGTTCATAACAATTCAGTTAGATAAAATAGGCAAACACCTATTGTATACAACAGCAATGTTGATACATTGCTGTTAGATACAATAGCTAAATAGCTATTTGAATCCAACAGCAATGTTCATAATAATTCAGTTAGATACAATAGGCAAACACCTATTGTATCCAACAGCAAAGTTGACACATTGCTATTAGATACAATAGCTAAATAGCTATTTGTATCCAATACAATGTTCATAACAATTCAGTTAGATACAATAGGCAAACACCTAATGTATCCAACAGCAATGTTGACACATTGTTGTTAGATACAATAGCTAAATAGCCATTTGTATCCAATACAATGTTCATAAAAATTCCGTTAGATACAATAGGCAAACACCTATTGTATCCAACAGCAATGTTGACACATTCCTGTTAGATACAATAGCTAAATAGGCATTTGTATCCAATACAATGTTCATAACAATTATGTTAGATACAATAGGAAAACACCTATTGTAACCAACAACAATGTTGACACATTGCTGTTAGATACACTAGCTAAATAACTATTTGTATCTAACAGCAATTTTCATACACATTGTTATTGGATACACTAGCTACTCCCCTGTTGTATGCAATGCGATATTCATATCAATACAGTTAGATACAATAGCAAACACATATTGTATCCAACATCAATGTTGACACATTACTATTTAGATACAATAGCTAAATAACTATCGTATCCAATACATTGTTCATAACAATTCAGTTAGATACAGTAGGCAAACGCATATTGTATCCAACAGCAATATTGACACATTGCTGTTAGATACAATAGCAAAATAGCTATTTGTATCCAATAGCAATGTTCATAACAATTCAGTTAGATACAATAGGCAAACACCTATTGTATCCAACATCAATGTTGACACATTGCTGTTAGATACAATAGCTAAATAGTCATTTTTATCCAATACAATGTTCATAACAATCCAGTTAGATACAATAGGCAAACACCTATTGTATCTAAGCGTGTTTTAAAAATTTGACGTTGTTCAATATTATTTTTTCAAAACCCTATCTTCAGGGATGTAGTTTGATTCGTCTCGTCGAGACAAAAAAATCAGTGTTCTCGGATTATTTTTTTTGATTTATAATTAATGAGATATTTAATTTTAAAAATTTAGGGAAATTTTGGATGATGACGTGGCAAATTCTGGAACACACATGGTATTTTGCCCTTCCCTTTGTTTGTCAACCTAATTACAAGAATGCCACCGAAGTTTTAAACTAAAAAAGTAATCTAAACCCTTGATTTGTGTCTAATCCAATGGCTATCATTGGTTCTCATGATTCTCATGTAATTGAGTTCTCATAAGAGCATGACCCTATATATATATATATATATATATATATATATATATACATACATTGTATGTAAAAATGATTGGTCCGGTCCAGTTCAGAACCGTGTATATTTTCTTAAAACCAGGACCGAACCAATCAGCTGGTTCTATAGAAATTTAAAACCAAATCCAAACCAATACTATCGGTCTGGTTCGGTTTTTACTGGTTTGGTTCAGTTTCATTGGTCCGGTCCGGTTCCCATTTTTTTTGCACAGCCCTACCAGATATGGCCAAATACAGGTGGGGCGGGTACGGTTAAGGGTACGGTTTCCAAAACCCATAACCGTAACCTTACAGTATTATACACGGGTGCGGGTACGAGTAGGACACGGTTATGGCGGGTACGGGTCTTCCCCCCGGGTTTTTTTTTTTTTTTTTTAAAAAAAAAAAAGATTAAATGTTAAATTGTTAACAAATTTCATTAAAAATCTAATGGAATCTGTTAGAAATTAATTGTTTTCTTTTTTTTTTACTTTTTTCCTTTTTGATAACAATGACATTTAACAAAATATATTAGATTATGTTTAAAATGAATAAAAAGTAACTGAAAATATTTAAAAATCTAACATTTTTAACAAATTATGTTAGAAAACTAACAAAATATTTTACAAAACTAACATAATTTGTACGATTGGAACGGTTGACAGTTACGGGTGCGGGCTCCTAAAACCTATAATCATAACCGAACCGCATTATTAACGGGTACGGTTAGGACGGTTAACGGGTTGTCCGTGGGTACTGTAACAACGGTTAAAATGCGGGTGCGGGTTGATGGGTGTCACGGGTACGGTTTTCGGTTGGCCAATCTACTGCTACCCAGTTATTTTTATTTTTTTTAGGAAAAGTTTAAATATACTTTGTCCCAGTCTCAAAATAATCTTCTTACTTTTTTTTTGTTATTGTTGCAAAGGTATACTCCCCGTCCCACCACAAGTGAGACTAGAAGTCAATTATTGGTCAACTTGATTAAACTTTGACTAATAATTTGAATAAAAATAATTGTTTTTAAAAATTGATATTGAAAGTATTATAAATGGTGATACAATGATAATTGTTAAATTTTTTATTAGGATTATTACATTATATTAAAATTATTAGTCAAAGTTTAATCAAGTTGACCACTAATTGACTTCTAGTCTCACTTGTGGTGGGACGGAGGGAGTATTCGATTACAGTAAGTTAATTATCTTAATGAATATTTAAAAAATTATTATTAACAGTATTTATAATAATGTATCAATTTCAAATTTTAAATGTTCATTAGGATAACTAAATTAGGAGTATTAAACACAAAGCAAAGTACATGGAGATGGAGATGGAGATGGGTTCCACATAGGTTGGAAGTTCATTCCAAATAATGAGAAAAGTACAGTTTACGTCTCTGAACTAGTTGTCATTGTACCATTTTATCACTCAACAAACTTTTTTAGCTAAGAGCCACTGAACTCACATTTTCATTGATTATGTGATCCTTTCGTCTATTGACCGTCAAATAGATCGTTAAATGTCGCTGAGTTGGCATCTATTTTCACATCCGGAGCTGACTAAGCCTTAAAATTTTAAAAACAAAATTATGTATCAGTAATTAAAGTCTCACCATCTTCCTAACTACTTCTTATCACCATACTTCCTTTAACACCATAACCACCACCACTATATTGTTGGAATAAAATATTCGACCAGTTCAGATTAAACAGATTTAATCAATTAAAGGGGCAATCACGAATTCAATAGCAATACGGATTATAGCCAAAAGCATAACAGAAATAGCAACAGAACGCGTACCAGGAAAAAGGTAAACAAGAAAACAAAAGGGAGTCTGAATACTTATCAGATCGAGTCGCCTGTATGAAGACTCTCCTAAGAGAATTTATTGCCCCCTTACTGGTGCGACAAAGAGTTACGGCAAAATCCTCCGAGGATAAAACGATCTCAACAAAGTACCAAGAAATCTCGCACGAACAGGTACAGATGCACTTGCGCCTGCTGTCCCACTTCGCCTGAATCGCCCGCTCAGATCAATCACAGAAACAGTGTATGGAAAAGACAGATTTCGGGTTGCAAAAATCAGAAGGTATTTTTGCGTTAGTAAATCTGAAACGGGGGCTGTTATTTTATACACGTATGAAGTCGGTTTAGGGTTTTTTAGAAGGACTCTAAAACCTACCCGAATTACAGTAGCTTATTCTTGAAGGAAAAGCAACTGCACAGTTAGGAAACTAACGAGACTAACTGTTTCCGTTAGCAAAAAAGAAACTTCAAATGAATTTTGACTAGAAAGATACGCCCACGAACCAAACCATTCGCCCGTGCCCGGCCCGGCCGTGCCGAGCGAGCGAGCGCGCGTGTAGGGAAAGGTTCAAGTCCACCTCACATGTAACTTGAACATGAGACTATGAAGTGCCTAGTAATTTATGGCACTCCAATTTCCCATTCCTATTCCATGTGGGTTGGGACAAAAAGCCTTTTATATTCTCAAACAAAGGGGAGGTTTGGATTTCCTATCCCATGTGGGATACCAACCTACCCATTTCATCTTTGAGAATTAAAACACTTCAATACCCATCTTTGAAGTCTTAGAACCATGGATTAACTCCATAATTTGGCTTTCACCAAAACACACAATTTCCTCATGCTACATCATACAATGTATATCAACATTGACCATGGTCAAACTCAAAGGGACCCACAAATGGGACCCACCCAAAGTTGACCAAATGTCAAATTTCCAACATATATAACACCCACCAGCTACACCACACCTAACTCCTACCACCATCTAACACCCACATCCACACGAAACCACATGGCCACCACCATCTAACACCCACCACCCACAACCACAATCACCACCGACCACCACACCACACCACAATCACCACCTTCTAACAATTGCTGCCTAGCTACCATCATCACTAGCATTCAACACA
The DNA here is from genome assembly GCA_026119855.1 of Campanula takesimana. Taxonomy (NCBI): domain Eukaryota; kingdom Viridiplantae; phylum Streptophyta; class Magnoliopsida; order Asterales; family Campanulaceae; genus Campanula; species Campanula takesimana. The sequence goes on along the minus strand of JAOWBW010001626.1, from coordinate 323,891 downwards.
GTACCTACCACCTTCAAAATTCAAAATGGCGAATGAACACACGCAGATAAAACAAAACCCAGTTTTTGAATCGGACATTATAATCAAATTCAAAATCGAAAAACAGAAATCACATTTCACATGAAATCAAACAAGATGCACATGTACAGACGAAAATCACATGAAATCGAAAATCACTTGTTAAGTCCATTGTTGGGGAGATTGGGAGGTCATGGAAAGGGGAAGGGAATATGATTTCAAGCGAATAAGAGGATCAGCAAGGAGATGAAGAAGAAGAAGAAGAAGAAGAAGAAGAAGAAGAAGAAGAAGAAGAAGAAGAAGAAGAAGAAGAAGAAAGAAAGTAAAGCGAATCAGAGATGGATGGGGAGGAAGAAGCGGAATATGAATTGGCACACACACCTTTTTAGATCTAGATTAGGTTTTATTTTTCTTTAAAGAATTTTGAAGCTTTGGATGGTGAACTAAAATTCAAGATTTCGTTTTGATTTCTTGAACCCATTTTTATTCAATTGATGTATTTTTCTTTTCAATCTTTGCATCCTATTCATAATTTTACTTGTGCTTAAAAATGAATTGAAGAAGCCGGTAGAAAAACCGGTGACATCTAGTGATCGGGTACATGAGCATAAGTTGAAAAATTCCTGAGCACCTAAAGTGAGCATATGAAGGTGAGAAAGAGACCCCATGGATGATTGCTTGAAAGATGATGAAGGCTAAGGAGCGAAGAGGTTTGATCACGGTAGCAATTCGGGCTCAAATGGGGTGGAGCGTGCAATAATGAAGGTACCCTATTACTCCATTACGTTTAAACTGTCCTTTTATTCTTATTATTTATACACATTGAGCCCATTGTGTAGTTTAAGCGTGGGAGAAAGACTTGTTGTATAGTATGTATTTTTATTTTAAAATTTTGAAAAAAAAAGGCTAAGTGAAAACCTGAAAAGGCGTTTAGGCAAAAGGTGAGATTTTGAGTTGAAAATATTTTATATTCACCGGAGTGGGGTCATAAGGGAGGTTTGGAGTTTCGGATAGCATTAACATTATTAGAGTAGGAGGTTCGGATAGTGGCCTTAAATTAGAAACCCTTGTTCTTTTCTAGAGTCACTAGGGGGAGTTGGTGTTTTGTCACGGGGTAAGTTTAGAGAGGGATCAAAACCCAAACAAAAACTTATTCTATGAGGGGAGTATTAGTGTGAGGTGAGCGTGGGGGAAGCTTAGGACATTTTTAGTTACCTTGGCTCTTATGTGTAGGCATTAGTTTGGATGCCATTTATTATGGGAGTTGGTTTCGAGCTAAGGTCTGTTTTGACATTTATTTTGGTGTTATAAGGTGACAGAGTTTCTTACACTCCGAGTTTGTTTGTTGACTTATGATTGATGGGTTTAGAGGAGACTATGAGTCATTTTTTCTCATGCTACGTTGATAAGACCAGAGTTTAGAGTGGAGTTAAAATATTACTTAAGGACGAGTAAAGGTGTAAGTGTGGTGGAATTTAATGAGCGGATTGTATACTATTTATTTCCTACGTTTCCGTGTGCTTAAAGTATGATTTTGATGTATTTAGATTAGTTTTTATGTATTTTGGGGAAAATATGTAATTTTGGGGATTTATTGTAATTCGGGTGTATTTTAGTCTTTTTATATTTTTATTCGAATGTAATATAATTTTCGAGGTTAAAAAAAGTCCCAAGATACTACAAAGAGTCAAAGTTAACAAGAAGGAGGAGGAGTATTGGATCAACCAAGGAACAATTAAATTGGAAGAAAACGGCTGAAAAGGGAGGATTAGGCCTAGAGCGCGACTCAGCCCAAGCCAACCAACAGCCAAGTACGAGTGCCTTAGGTGGAACAGATGGGGAGATCACTTCGATTGAATGATCAGCACGAATGGAGAGACGAGCCCGAGTCGCCCTCCCAAATGGGATTACAAAGAACGACACACGCGCCAACAAACGAGTCATGCAAGACAAACTGGCCCAGGCGCGTGTGGGATTCCCAGGCGGATTTGCAGCAGCTTTTTAATAATTTTTCCTCTTTCCTTTTATTATTTAATTTCTTTATTCCTTTAGGTTTGCTTTAGGTATATAAATCAACCTTTCATCATCATTTTGGAACACACAACTTTTTTAGATCTAGATTATGTTTTATTTTTCTTTAAAGAATTTTGAATCTTTGGATGGAGAACTAAAATCCAAGCTTTAGGTCTGATTTCTTGAACCCCTTTTTATTCAATTGAAGTGTTTTTCTTTTCAATCTTTGCATCCTATTCATAATTTTACTTGTTCTTAAATCTAAATCTATTGTTAGGGTTCATATACTTGATCAACATATTTATTCTTGCCAATTGTTTTGCGCTAGAATTATCTATTGTCTGTGCTAGCGTAAAGATTCACCGTAATATCTTCATAAATTGTTTGTGCGCCATAGCAATTTATGTGGTGGGTAAAATTAGACGATTATCTAGTTAATAGAATGCGTTCTCTTAAATTTTGATTCAATTGATAGTTATATTTATACTATGCCAGATTAATTTAATTATTGATTAGGGTTTCTAGTTTGTGTGCCACGGCTTAACTAATCTGAAAGAAGAGACGGAGATTGAAATTAATCTCGTGATCAAGTGAATAGGGTGAAAAGCTGAAAACAAGTATCAATGATATATGAATTAATAGGCGGAGATAGTATCAAATCTGAAGTATTATTTAATTATTGTGTTTGCTCGTACTTAGTTATTCCCATTTTAGGAAATTAGTAATCAATTCCCCCCCCCCCCACAATCTTGTCAAGTGACAATTACGTAAACAAGTAACTGTTCTTTGTGAATCTATCCTGGACTTGCTCTAGCTACATTATTTTAGCCAAGTCCCGGTTTAATTTGTAGGTGTGTGATTTAGCCTATCAAAGTTTGGAGTCGTTGCTAGGGAACGGTGTTTATTTGTTTGTGTTCTTATTTTCTTTTCTTGTCTTTTTCTTTTTCTTTTCTTTATCTTTTTCTTTATTATTTTGTTTTTTTCTTTCTTCTGTTAAGCATTATTCTTGTTAGTCTTGTAGTGTGGAATGTTGTATGGTCCCCGTTCTACTGATAATTTTCTTGTAAGTCTTGACCCATAAATTGAAAGAACTTTTAGGAAGAGACAACAACAAAACTGGAAATTTAAGGCAAGTGTGTTAGCAGAAATGATCCAGAGAATGAGAACCGCACCAGTGATGGTGGCGGTGTTGCTAGTAATCCTGGTGTTGGTGGAGATGGAGTGGTTATAGACAATGATCCACCTCAGACATTAAGACAGAAAACAACCCCAAATTGGAACGAGCAACCTCATGCAGTCAAATTCTCTGCTCTACCTACATGGGTTACATTTGAGTTGAAGTCGGGCTTGTTGAACCAGTTACCCCACTTCATTGGGACACCCAGGGAGAACCCAAACAAACATATTTCGCAGTTTGTGCAAATTTGTCAGAGTATGAAACCAGTTGCACTCCCTATAGAGCATCTTTTACTGAGGGCTTTTTCTTTTACTCTGAAATAAAACAAGGGGTGAAAGCCGTAGGAGATAAGGTAGGACTTGATCTCGGTGTACCAAGCGCGAGGGGATTGTTTGAGACCATATATGGCCTTGGACAAGTGACAGACTTGAGTGGGAGAGGCATAATCGACAAAGCCAGGGGGTTGTTGCATGTAGAAAGTTTATGTTGGGTTTTGAGGCACCTTGCGCAGCAGAAGACGGAAATATGAAATCAAAAAAACCCTAAGCCCCAAGATCCATTCATGATGATTAAATTAATAGCAAGATGAATATAGAATACTAACCATGTTGTGCGTTTAAAATTTTCGGATCTTCAAATCTTCAAGTCTTCAAGTTTTAAGATTTGATCTCCTTGTTCTTCGCATTCTTTGAATTAGGATCACAGGAACACGAACTTGAGATGCTAAAGCAAACATCCTCTATGTGTATCCACACGCGAACAAATATCTAGAACTATTCTAGATTTGGATTGCTAGACCCATTAGAAAACACGTTTTTCTAATCTTCAAAGGCTATATGAATTTTGGTGTTCTTGAGCTTTTGATTCTCAATCTAAACTCAAGAATGTGTTTCTCAAACATATGGAGGCTACTAATAATGATACAATACCAATTAGGTTAATTCCTTGTAAAGAGAGAGGTTTTTATACTTATTAAACCTAAACCTTTTAGGAGAAATATGCCAAAACCCGTCAAAAATTGAATCAGGAAAAACAGGTCCGAAACCCTCTTTGCCCGATCGGGTATAGGGAGTTGCCCGACCGGGTCAACAACCTGTTCCGACCGGGTCACAAAGATGGTCCGCCCGGACCCTTCAGAAAATCCAATTTTATGTTTTCCTTGATTCTGATTTTTACGCTTTTTTACGCAATTCCAATTTTAGCCTTTTCTTTGATTCGTTCTTTTGTGTGTGACCCCATAGGATTATATTAAGTTAGCAATGATTCAACCCCATAAGTCATGAGCGGACTCTAGTAAGCCATCATGACTACCCAATTAATATAACTTAACGAAGTTCGTTATCCTCATAGAAAATATCACAATCCTTTTGTCACACGATATCATATTGAACATAAGTCATGGTCCATGTCAACTTATATTGTTCAATGCTTTCTAGATCTTGAGTAGATTGATTATGAGCAAATGATATTGATCACATCAATTCATTTGAGCGTGGCCACGCATTTCATCAATCTCACTCTACGAGTGGCCTAAACAGATATCTCTATGAGGAGGGACAAAATCCATATTGACTTATCATTCTTCCCTACAAGAATTTGATTATGCCAATCGTAGCCTTTATAACTACCCGGTTAGGGGTAGCGTTTGAGTAAGTAAAACATAATGTTCATCATGTGGAAGACCATGATAATCTCAGGTCTAAGGATATCAAATGATATGACTATTATGACATTTGACCATAACATAAATCTCATAACGGGTCTATCCAGTACTTGTTCTCCAACATGTACCCACAAGTTTAATCCGCATCCTATGCGCTATAATCATCATATGATTATCCATTAAACTCATGGTAGCTCTTCATAAGTGCTAGGGACGGGGATTATTATAACAAACATGTAAAAACATATAATAATCCAGGGTTGTTATCTCCATAACAAATGAGAACATGATGTAACGTAAGACCTTTCTCAAGGGCCTAAGGCATAATCTCCAACAATTTCTTGGAGTGTACCTTGAAGAAAAACGTTGTTGACGTCAAGCTGGCGAAGAGACCAACCTTGACTAAGGGCAAATGAGAGGAGAATGCGAATGGTTACATGTTTAACTACAGGACTAAAGTTTTTGGAGTAGTCAATGCCAGGTTATTAGTGAAATCCTTTAGCAACGAGGCGGGCTTTGTATTTATGAATGGTGTTATCGGGGGTATATTTGATGCGAAAGACCCACTTGCAACCAATGACATTGTGGCCTTCAGTGGAGGGAACAAGAGAGCATGCTTGATAACGGGTAAGAACGCTGAACTCTTCAAGCATGGCGGCACGCCATTCGGGGAAAGAGAGTGCTTGTTTAATGGTTGTGGGGAGACCGGTGGGTGAAAGAAGGGTGGCAAGGTAAGCATATTTTGGGTTGGGATTGATAATATTGTTGGAGATGCGGGTTACTATAGTACGGATAGAGGGGGCGGAGGAGCAGCGGATTTGGGTGGGGACGTGGTATCTTCGGTAGAGGCTGGGGTAGGATCGGATGAGGTTGTAGAAGGGTCATGAGTGGTGATAGGAGGTTAGGAGATGGTAATGTCGGGATGCGTAGGGGTTGGGGGTTGAGTGGTGGTGGGCTGAATATGGGTATGAGGTGGGGTAGTTGGTTCAGTAGTGGACATGGGAGGGGGAGGGGGTGCAAGCGGAGGTGTAAAGGTTAGTGAGTTAGGTGATGGACTAGAGAGAAGTGGTAAAGAGACGACACACCATCGGGAAAGGGGAATGGTGGCGGGTGGGGAGGTGGATTTAGTAAGGGAGGGGTATGGGAACTCGGTTTCAATTAATTTAACATGGCGAGAGGTGTAGAGGCGAAACGTGGAGGGATCGAGACAATAGTAGGCGCCCTAAGTGGGGGAGTAGCCTACAAAAATGCATGGGATAGACTTTGGGTCAAGTTTGTGTTTGGTGTAAGGGTGGAGCCACGAGTAGCATAAGCAGCCGAAACTGCGTTGTTTAGAATAGTTGGGAGAAAATTTAAAGAGGCGAAGAAAGGGTGAGTCATTGTGAAGAGAGGGTGTGGGTAGGCGGTTTATTAGATAGGTTGCAGTGGTGAATGCGTGAGGCCAAAATGTTAGAGGAAGATGGACATGGGAGAGAAGAGCAAGACCAATTTCAACAATGTGTTGATGGCGACGTTAGGCAAAGTCATTGTGTTTGGGAGTATAAGGGGGGATGCCAAGTGGGAGATACAAGATTGAAGGAGGGAAGGGGTGAGTTTGATGTATTTGCCACCATTCTCAGAGAAAAATTGAGTGATTTCTTTGCGATTTTTTTTCAACTAGAGATTTGAAACGGGTGAAGATGGCATAGGTGTCGCATTTATTTTCCATGGGGTAGAGCCATGTGTATTTAGTGTAATGGTCTACGAAAATGGCGTAATATTTAAAGGTATCATAAGAGGTCACCACCTTATAACTATTATAAAGTTGACAATCATATATCCATTAATTATCCGACAGATACGGATTTTTAATTTTATTTGAAATCATGTTAAATTATCAAAAGTAGTATATTAATAAAATAAAAATATATTAACCTGATATACAATAAATTAAACATTAAGAGTTAGAAAATAATTCTATTAAAATAAAGATGAGTTTATCTTGAATGATAAAGTATGAAAAGAGTGAGGGAGGGGATTAGTTTGAATTGTATAGTTTTTTTAGTAATATCGATAGCACTTTTATTTTCTTAATAAAACCAAACGCGATTTATTTATTGATCGATAAAAAGAGAAATTAGGTCTAAAGTTAAGGTTCATTTTTAAATTGAAGTTTTGGGCATTCTTAAATTGAAGTCTAAAGTTAGGATTTTGGTAGTTTAGGGTCTAAAAGTTAGGACTTCATATTTTCTTATGTGTGAAATGACCAAAAACCCGTGTAAAAATTACCAACTTACCATTGTTAAGTACCACTTGCTTGACACGTGATGATTTAACTGAAATTTTTGATGATTCCGTCTAAAAGCTCCTATTTGCTATATTGGGTAACTTCAAATCCTTTTGCAAAAATTTAAACATCAGTCTCAAAAACTTCAGACCCTTATTTATATTTTACCCTCTCTTTTTATCCCCTTCATTCAACTCACCCACTTATCCATTATCTGCTATGTTTCGGTACGAAATGATAGTCTTACTTTATATTTTATGATCAAAGTAATTAAATGTTAATCGTTTAAATGAGACTAATATTTTGAGGCCAAAGAAATATTTCTCGACAAATTGCATTTGAGAAACACCCATTCTCTGAGTGCATATTAAGGCCATTTAAAATTTCATTGGTCTATTCTTTGAGTGCATATTAAGGCCAGAAATAACGTTGGGTAAATATAAAATCACAAAAAAAATCACAAAATTTAGCTCACAAAATGAGGTGTCATGATTTTTATTGGTGCTTTTAATTAGAGTGTGCCGGGTCCACAATCGATGCAACCAATAAAATATCGCCACCTCATTTTGTATCTATTATTTGGTGAACTTCTTTTGTACCCCTAGCATTGCCCAATAATGTTATACTTTGAGCCCGTTTATAATGTTGCTAATTAACAAAACCATCCTCAATAGTGTCTAAACAAGCCCCTTCCATCTCAAATGAATATCCAAATATTTCTCAAATTTGTTTTTGGTTAACAATAAATTTAATATTTTTTTTTAAGACGGAAGTAATACTTGTTTCTCCTTTATTGCCTCCATTCTAAAATGACACAATTTAGGACTAATTTAATGGAAAATTAACTAAAGATTTAGAAAAATATAGTTATCTCAATAAAATATTAAAATTTATTACTAACACATTATTAAAAAAAAATGAAATATCAATTCTTAGTAAAAATCTGGAAAAAAACGTGTTTTACCCTAAGGTTCGCGTACAACGTGTTTTTAAGTTGGCGCGGTGGCATTTTTGTAATTAACGGGAAGTTGTTCAGCGCTGATCGTAAGTGCCAGCACATGAATACTGGCACTTATTGACACTAGCACTGACACTTTTAATAAGTGCCAGTATCAATGTTAAAAAGTGCCCTTATAATGGCTGGCACTTCTAAAAACTAACATTGACACTTATGAAAAGTGCCAATTCCAATGTTTATAAACGTCAGTTTGAATTACTGGCACTTTGTAATATTAATACTTGCCATTTATGATGCTCCCAATTATTTACAAAAATGTCACCGCATGTATTTTTAAAAGCGCCAATGGCTTTTGAAAAACACGTTTTTCCTTTGTTTAAGGTAAAACACATTTTTCACAAGACCAACTCCAAATCTTAAAATATCAATTAAAAAATTAAAATTTCATAAAAAAATAAAACTATTTTACAAAGACAAAGGGAGATGATATTGTATTTGACAAAGGGTTCATATTCATTGGAAGATGATGGTCATTTCAGTCTCGTTTGCAAAGAAAAATATTGAGATTTTCCTTAGCATATCCAAAGAATCATCTTCACGACAAATCCCAACTTTACAGGCAATTCTTCTACTTCATCGTCGTCTTCATCATCAAAGACAAAAGCTTGTGTGCACACATGCATGATCCGTCTCATCCATGAAACGGGTCGGTTCTTTACCCGCCCGCCCGACCCACGAACCGGCTCCAGGACCCAGGGGTCGAACCTGCCACGTGGCAGCCTCTCATAGGCCCCAAAAATTTTTTATTTTTTTTTTGGTTTTTTTTTTGGTTTTTTTCGGTTTGTCAAAAGTAATAGTTACTATAACTTAATGTAATGACTGTATTCATATAAAGTAACGGTTTGTATACATAAAAGTAATACATATATACAGAAAAGTAACAGTGTTTTTTTCTATGTTTTCTTCGTTTGCCAAAAGTAATACTTATTACAACTAAAATGTAACGAACGTGTTACTTATATGTAATAATGTTTATACATAATTGTAACACATATGTATAGAAAAAGTAATAATTAAACCATTTACATTTTTAGAGCTAAAAACACTTGATTAGTGTTACATGTAAAAGTATTACACTATCTATAGAAATATGTTATAATTTCTTTTATTAAAGTGTTACATTTACTTGTACAAACAATTACATTCATATATGAGTTGTTACTTTTCAAATGTTACTTTCTTTCAAAAAATTAAATCAAAATACACAATATTTTACATTTTTGCAAAAGCATTATTACATTTCAGTATAAATGATAATTACATTTAGATATTGTTTGGGTTACATGTAATTATAGTTAGTATTACATTTGAAAAATGGGTAAAACGAGCTTTTGTTTTTGTAAAACAGGTGTTACGTTATCTTATGAACAATGTTACTTTATATGTATACAGTCATTACATTAAGTTATGGTAACTATTACTTTTGGTGAACGGCTGAAAAGCCGAAAAAATAATATAAAAACTCAAAGAAAAACCATAAAAACCAAAAAAAACCAAAATAATTTTTTTTTTGGACCTCTGGGAGGCTGCCACGTGGCGGGTCATGCCCCATGGATCATGGGTCGACCCGTCTCATGCATGAGACGGATCCCCTTGTTCTCATGGGAGACCACCTCTTCATCAAATGTATCTATGTTACCACTGGTATTGCAACTTGACTCCCGCACTCATTAACTAAACAGTAAACAAGTGAAGAATAATACTAGAGGCACAAAAAAGTCACAAAAACGTGCTCACAAAATTCTAAGTGTAATAATGTTATTAGTGTTTTTAATTAGAGTGTAGCAGGTCCATTATCGATGCAACCAATAAATATTGTCACCTCATCTTGTGAGCTTATTTTGTGCCCCTAGCATTGCTCGTGAATAAAAACAAAAATCTAAGTCATCAAATGCTACATATTCATTCAAAAGAAATTTAAATGCTCTGGCTTTATAATATTATGCTGTTTAAAAAAGAAAAGAAATTTAAATGCTGACCACAATTTTTAGGTCATTGAGATGAACGCAATAACTTAAATTGTGATGGAGAATTAACGAATTAATAACAATAAGACAGAAAACCCTAAATTATACAGAAGGATAGTCCACCTAAATTATACTCCCTCCGACCCAAGAAGATAGTCTACCTTTTTTTGGTTGTTACTACAAGGAGGGAACTTTGAATAGTTATAAATGTTACTTATAATTATATTAATGTGAATCTAAAAATTGATATTAATAGTATTTATAATGGTGTATTAAGAACAATTTCAAAAATTTCATTAGAATAATTAAAAGTAGCCTTAATTATTACTCAAAGTTTCTTCGTAAAACCCATGAAAATAGGGGGACTATCATTCTGGGACAGAGGGAGTACATAACACCAGTTAAAGGATAACAAGTCCAACCCTATAATCTATATCTTCTTCTTATTTCCTCAAATTGAAGGCCTGATTGGAAAGAAAAAAAAAAAAGTGAATAATCTGACCAGAGAGATGAAGAGATAAATCAAAGGAGATTTTACAGTCTGAGAGCTGCTTACAAAATCAAGGAAAATACTAACCTTCTACTGGACAGACTGGTTCTGTAGAGAAGCGTCGACAGCCATTCAAAACAGCCGACCTTGCAAGAGGAGCAAACCCGCGCTGGTTTTCCAGGCGGACGATTTGACTGAGAAGAGGAGACAAAGAGAGACTACGGCAGTTAAAAGCCTTGTTTTGCTTCACTCATGAAGTGGTTTGTTTGACCAACAAAAAGCATACGGGGACTTAGAATCTCGATTTACTCTTTCCCCTTCATCTTCAATCAACATTGACTTCCACTATTTTCACTAGTACGGTAATTTGTACAACGCCAGATTTGACCCAATTCCAAAACAACCCAACAAGGACTACCTATCTACAACCATGAAAAGTCAATGGGACATATTTTTCGGGACGGAGGGAGTATGAGCAAACCTCAAGACTAAGACTGCTGCTAGTAAATCCGAACTTATAATATAAAGTAGGACTAGCAAAAGAAACTAGAAGCATCATCAAACAAATGTTGCTATATCATTAATAATCCTAGCGTTCAAAAAAGATGATCTCACTTTCCATTTTGTTTTGACCAAAAAAGGTAGTCACATTTCCAGAAAAGACAATTATTACTGTGCAATATTAGGAAGGTACACCCAAATAAAAGCATCAACCACAAAAAGTTTGACTCCCCCATATTTTAGAGAGATGGTGTATTATCTTTTATATATGCGCATGAAATTCTTGAGTGACTCAAACAAAGAGAAGATCTTTGGAAAGAACAAAGCACGGCTGATGGTTTAAGGAATTGAAACCTGAATCAAACTTGGTAGTTATTTTGCACTCAACGGATCCCAAAAAGTAGCTTCAAAGACTCCGCAACTAACAGCACCACAACTCCGAGTTATAATGTGACTGCACGGAGAATAGTGAAACATGACTTGCAAGGCATGGGAACAACCTGTTGCCTGAAATAGTTCCGGAACTCTGCCCACGAGCTATGCTGTTTAACAACTACATATCTATACAGAGTTAATTGTGATAAAAATTGAATCGCACCAGAGAAATAAAGACTCTTTAGATACATACTCCCTCCGTTTCACGTCACTTGAGACTTTTGGTCAATTTAGGATCGTTTTGACCAAGACTTTAAAGAAAATTTGATTGATCTTGATAAAAAATTAAAAATTGTTATTGAGAGTGTTTTTTATGGTGAATCATTTTATAACTTTTAAATTTCCATTAGGATCATAGAATTTTCTGTAAAGTCTTGGTTAAAACGATCCTAAGTTGACCAAAAGTCTCAAGTGACGTGAAACGGAGGGAGTATTGGATAATGCTGGTACATGAAGATACAAGTTTTATAAAAGTACCATTATTATCATTTACAAGTTTAACTCACACCAAATGCATGGAATCATGGGCAAATGAAAAGGAAGAATGCACACATATTCATAAGCATGCTTTGTTAACGTCTATAATTCTTAAACTTTTACTCGCTTTATGAGATGAAAGAAAAACATGAAATGTCAAATGATTCATTCATAGCAAAAAGTATGATGTGAAGATATGTCGATACTATAACAATTTTTCTTTGTTGATGGCACTTCAGTTGAATTTGACAAATACCCCCTCCGTCCCAGCTCACTTGACACTTATTTCCATTTTGGTCTGTCCCAGCTCACTTGACACTTCCCAAAATAGCCTGCTTTTTATAATTTTATATTCACTCTACCCCACCACTCATTCTCTTTATTCATTTTCCACCACTCAATTTATTCAACCAACACTACTATTTACCCCACTCATTCTCTCTCTTCATTTTCTACCACACATTTTCATTATTTTATTCTTTTTTTTCTTAGTTATTGTGCCCACCTCATGGGTGTCAAGTGAGGTGGGACGGAGGGAGTATAGCACTACTCATGTTTGATTTCATAAGCATACGGCCAGCAATCCAGCACACTAATTTTCTTTCGTCCATCCGGAACCCAGTGGTTGAACAATGGAAAAAGGTTAAATTTAGTCAAACGCTTTCTGAAGTTCACCATTAATGTCAAGGACTACTTGGTAATACCTACCTCAATAAGGTGCAGTCCAACACACAACGCAACACAACTTCTAGCAATGGACCCTGTGTTTCCAGGACTCTTCCTATGATCATAGATAATTCAGAGGCAGCAGTAAGATATCAAGGAGGTAACGTGATTTGGAGACCCAACTCTACAAACTAGATGCATACCATACTTTATCTAGTGCATACTCCCTCCGTCCCAGAAGAAGTAAGACTTCTTTCTCTTTTAGTCCTACTTGTGCTGGGACGGAGGGAGTAAACAAAAGAAAGCTAAGGTACAAGGTGCATTTCCACCAATATACACCAAACCATACTAGTGAATCTGATTTGTGGACATGGATATTAACTACATTACTGAAACATGAATGAACAAATGTTATACATATATAATAGTTTAGTAGAATAGTATAATCACAAATGAAGAATACAACAGCATCCCATTCCTAGTAAAAGTTAAATCTAAATTCGCTAAATTTTTCATATCTATTCATAACCTGCCTTACAGCATCCAACAAATCCTCGTCTTTGCCTCTACTATTATGAAGAAAAAAAACACCATTATTCCCCCAAGCAGCTCTCGTAACCGAAAGCATTACATCTCTCATTACACCCTTACATTCCGGAAGTATCAAATTATCCATGTACCAATTCTTAAAAGGCTGCTCTTTGATTTCAGGCAATAACATCCTCAATGGCTCCTCCCATCTTCCACACACGTTGTACCAAGGATATAGTGAGGGGAAACACTCACTAGTACGAATATCGTTCCATAATGGGGAGTAGTGATTTCTCGAATCAACCTCGGTAATTTTGATGGTACGAATTAAGGAAGATAAAATTAAAATCTGGGGAGGTTTATTACCATTACCAGGCGCGGAGAATTCAATAAATATGTCAACATTGTAAAATTCTCGGGTGAGTTTGATGTGTAAGGTATGTATAAATTGAAATTTGTTGAGGAATTTCTTAAACGAAGCAATAAATTTATACCTCAAGAAGATTGTATTACTGACCAATTGATCGCGTCGGGGCAATTGTAAGGTGATTGTGCTTGGAGAATGGTTGGGGATGAGGGAAGCAAATCGCTTGGAGACCATGGATAAATTGAAAAGCTGTTTAGCATCGTGAATTTCGCTGAAGATGTTAAGGAGAATATCATCTGGTAATCGATTAATATGATCGATCCCGTCTTCCTCCTTACAACGCCGCCGCCGCCGCATATTGGGAGGAGCTCGCCCCGCTGTTCTATACGGATTGTTCATCTCGATCATCATCATCTTCTACTTCTGCCGTCCGAAAGAAACCCTAGAAATTACACTTGCTCTTCTGTTTCTGTAATGGACGCACTTTTTGTTTTGTTTATATACTGTACAAGATTAGTGAGAATCCTAATCCTAGTCTTAAATGGAGTAAAGAACATAAAAAAAAAAAAAAAAAATACTCCCCCGTCCCAGCTTACTTGACACTTGAAGCTAAGCTACCTCAATATTTTTGGGCTAAAGCCATCAACACAGTTTGCTTCACTCAAAATCAAAATAGATCTCTCATCAACGAGACCTACAACAAAACTCCTTACGAACTTTGGAGAGGAAGAACCCCCAACATTGCCTACTTCAAGATTTAGATCGGCTCAAACTGTAAATGAAATGCAGCTTCTCAAATGAAATTCAGCTTAAATGAACCTGAAATTCACTCTTTTGCAATTATCATTCCAAGTACAATTATAACTGGCATGACATTTACTGTTTCAGTTATTACGTTCACATTTAACTTTGAAAACACAATAATATGATGCTTCTGGGTTGGCTACAAATCGCCAACCAAACTTCCCAAACAAACCAAGATTGAACAACTGAAAATCACGGAAATTCATGGATGATTTCATAAGTAATAATAGTAAAAAAAAAAAAAAAAAAAAAAAAGGTATACCTTTTAAACATCTTTCGAGCAATTAGGCCAAATAATCAATTCCACTTAACCAATGATTGTGAAAACCTACCGCCAGCATCTCGCACCTAGAAAAGGATTGGTGACCAACGTCAATACCCAGAATAGAGCCAAACCACATTTTGCGATTCAAGATTGTAGGGGTGGAAATGGTTCGGTTTAGCTCTGTTTGGGCGAATTTAGAGACCAAACCGCTAGTCATCGGTTTGGAAAAATCTCAAACCGAGCTGAACCAAACCATCACGGTTCGGTTTAGTTCGGTCCAAACCGTGGTTTCATTTTTCGGCTCAGAATTCGGTCTAAACCGCCGTCCAAACCGAGTTCTAGACCACGGCCCAGACCATGGCCCAAACCAAGGCCCAAACCATCAAGCATAAAATTAATGGAGGGATTGATTTTGGTTAATGTATGCTGAGCTTGTATTCATTTATCATATTGGTCATACTAATCCAACTGTCCATACTAGATTTTCACGGTTCAGCTTGGTTCGGTTCAACGGTTCAGCTCTCCGGCTCGGTTTTGCGGTTTGGTTCGCGGTTCAGCTTGATATGGTTCGGTTCGGTTTGGTTTCGTTCGGCTTGGAAGGGCCAAACTGTAAGCCGAACCGAACCGTATGGTTTATAACTTTTCGAAACTGAGCTGAACCACATATGTATAAAAACCGAGCTAAACCATATGGCTTGGTTCGTTTCGGTTCTAAATCGCGGTTTGAGCCAAACTATTTCCACCCCTACAAGATTGTGTTGGACTACAGTCACCACATATCTTAGATATGACCTTGAGATTAGGGCGCTTTGAAGTACTTTAGCATTTTCTTCTGACTCTCCTCTTTATGCACCTTTCTTTGATTTTGAGTTTAATGTCATCAGCCTTTTGTACACGTCTCCTCTTCCTGAACGAAATGAAAGTAGAGCTTGTTGAAAGTCCTCAGAGTCTCAGTGACAAGTGCATAGGCGCTTTTCTCGCATACTCACACTTTCCAAAATAGCATACATTTTATAATTTTATATTCACTCTACCCCACTACTCATTCTCTCTTCATTTTTCACCACTCAATTTATTCAACCAACACTACTATTTACCCCACGGAATTTTCCCCCTAGGGCCCCTGGGCTGAGATTTTATTACCCATAAACCCTAGGCCAGATCAAATGCCAGATAAGGGCTTCACCCGAGATCAAAATTCCACCCACACCCCTAGCTTCATTTAGCTTCCTTTGACTGGTCAAACATAACACCTAAATACCAAAACTACCCCTAACCCCAACAAAACCCTCCTCTCTCCTCCCTCCTCTCACAATCTCACGCTTTGCAGATCTCTCTCTCTCTCTCTCTCTCTCTCTCTCACACACATCTCTCTCCTGCCCTCCGTTCTCCATCCTCCGACCGGTGAGATCTCCTCCGGCTAACAAATCTCCGACATCGGCGTCTTTATCTGTCAAATCCATCCGTCGTTTGCTCATCGCCGGCGTCGGATCTGGCTCCAATCGTCAGATCTGGACCCACGCTCTCGGACGCCGACGCCGAAGCCGTCGCTGTTCATCTTCTCAGGCACATCACGACGCTCTCCGATTCCGGCGCATAAGCGTCGCCCACACTGCCAGCGCCCAAATCTCCCAGATCTGAGTCATTCTTTTACCTCCGGCGTAGATCTGTTTCGATAAACCCCGGCGACTCCGATTTCTCCAGATCTAGGCCATCTCTAACGCCCTCATCTTCTCCGGCGAACTCCTCTACCACGTCTGACCTCCGTCTCCGTCCATCTTAACCCCGGCGACTCCGATTTATCCGACGCCGTCGGGTTTCTTCATTTTTCTCCGGTGCGTCTCGTCTTATTTCTTCTGGACTTTTTGTGTTGGGGAGTTGAGGAAGCATTTTGTATCAAAACTCTCATTGATGTGCAGTGACTTTAAAAAAAAAGTCTTATAATATGAAAAAATTGATTCTTAGTCTTATACCAGTAATATATAAGACTTTACACTATTATATAACAGTTTTTGCTCAAACAAGACTGAAAAGTCTCATGAACATGATCTGAACCTGGATTGCATTTGTACCAACTACTGGATTGCATTTGTACCAACTATTATATAAGAGTTTAAAATTTTAAGTTGTTCATAAGATTAAAGTCTTATTGAATCTGTTTATAAGACTTTGCTGACTAATAATATGTATTATAAGAGCTATTTTCAGTCTCATTAAAACATGTTCATTTGAAACCTGTGTTCATAAGACTAAAAGTCTTATTGAAACTGTTCATAAGACTTTTCAATCTCATTAAAACATGTTCATTTGTATCAAAATGGGTTTAATAAGACATTAGTCTTATGATCAGGTTCAGACCATGTTCGTGAGACTTTTCAGTTTTGTTCGAGCAAAAAGTCTTATTAATGTTTATAAGACTTTTTGACTCTTATAAGAGTCAGTTATAAGAGTTTGACTGCTGTTTGACCAAGTTTGACTAAATTTTTTTATTTTTTTTTTGTAAAAAATGGAAAAGTGTTTTTTTTTACTCTTATGTGTTAGTTATAAGAGTTTGACTGTCGTTTGACCAAGTTTGACCAAATTTGATTAAAAAATATATTATTTTTTGTAAAAAATGAAAAAAATTAATTTTTGTAACTCTTATATGATAATTATGTCTTAGTTATAAGAGTTTGACAGCTGTTTGACCAAGTTTGACCAAAACATTTATTATTAGTTTTGTAAAAAATTGGAAAAAGTGAAATTTTTGACTCTTATGTGTTAGTTATAAGAGTTTGACTACTGTTTGACCAAGTTTGACCAAATATTATTAATATTTTTTTTCTAAAAAAATGAAAAAAACAATTTTTTTTACTCTTATATGTTAATTATGTGTCAGTTATAAGAGTTTGACTGCTGTTTGACCGAGTTTGACCAAATTTAACCCAAAAAAATATATAGTTTTTTTGTAAAAAAATGAAAAAAGTATTTTTTGTAACTCTTATATGATAATTATGTGTAAGTAATAAGAGTTTGACTGCAATTTGACCAACTTTGACCAAAAAATTGTTATTTTTTTTTGGTAAAAATGGAAAAAGTGATTTTTTTACTCTTATGTGTTAGTTATAAGAGTTTGACTATCGTTTGACCAAGTTTGACCAAATATTATTAATATTTTTTTCTAAAAAAATAAAAAAAATATTTTTTTTTACTCTTATATGTTAATTATGTGTTAGTTATAAGAGTTTGACTTCGGTTTGACCGAGTTTGACCAAAACAATAAATTTTTTTTCTAAAAAAAATGAAAAAATTAATTTTTTTGACTCTTATATATAATTATGTGTAAGTTATAAGAGCTGACTAGGATTTGACCAAAAAAGTAAGGATGGGATGAGATATGAGGGCATTTTAGTCTTCTTGCATCTTTTTGCTGGTGAGGGGTGGGAGGAGATATGAGGGCATTTTAGTCTTATTGCATCTTTTTGCTAGTGAGGGGTGTATGAGGAATTTTTCATCTGGATTTTCCTTATTTGGGTTTGAATCTGGGCTTAGGGGCCCTAGAGTCCAAGCCCCTTACCCCACTCATTCTCTCCCTTCATTTTCTACCACATATTTTCTTTATTTTATTCTTTTTCCTTAGTTATTGTGCCCACCTCTTGAAAAAGTAAGTATTGTGATGTGACTGAGTAGGAGATAAAAAATAAGTCAGTGAATAGTTGTTGTGACTTGTGAGTGGGTATGAGAGAGAAAATTGAACATTTTAAGTAAATAACAATTAGTGTGAAACGCCTAAAAAAAAATAAGTAGCGAAGGAGTATTCTCTATTACATACTCCCTCCGTCCCATTGAGAGTGAGACTAGAGGAGTGGGCACGATATTTAAGATAAAGTGATATATATGTGGTAGAAAATGAAGAGAGAGAATGAGTGGGGTAAATAGTGGTGTTGGTTGAATAAAATGAGTAGTGAAAAATGAAGAGAGAGAATGAGTGGGGTTAAATAGTGGGGAATGATGAATATAAGTATATTAAAACATTTCCATTTTGGGTAGTCTCACTTTAAGTGGGACGGCCCAAAAAGGAAAGAAGTCTCACTTCTAATGGGACGGAGGGAGTATTTAAATATACATTTAAAATATTAATTAGTCATTTTTTCCGTCTAGTCATACACCATCCTACACCATAAGGGTAAATATAAAGTCACAAAAAAGTTCCACAAAATTTGGTATACAAAATGATGTGTCAAGATTTTATTGGTGTTTTTAATTAGAGTGTGACGGGTCCACTATCGATGTAGCCAATAAAATATCGTCACCTCATTTTGTATCCATCATTTTGTGAACTTCTTTTGTTCTCCTAGCATTGCTCACACCGTACATAACAATGCGACAGGGGCTTTTGGCCGTGTTTATAGCATTCCTTTAAAGAGAAGGTCTCTGGTGCGGCGGTCGCATGGGTGCGGCGCCGACCATACCTTCTTTTTTTTTTTTTTTTTTTTTTTGCCCCCATAACCTTTTTTCCTCCCACCAAAAGTAACACTTCTTATAATGAAATGTAACACTTTTGTTTTTCAAATGTAACACTTTTTTTTCTTTCAAAAATGTACCACAATTTTGATGCAATAGATTAAAGATAACATAAAAATTAACGACTAAATTAATGTAACACTTTTTATAAAGGAATGTAACATTCTTTTTTCAAATGTAACACTTTTTTTCAAAATGTACCACCCATACTTTTTTTCCTTCCAACAAAAGTAACACTTATTATAACAAAATGTAACACTTTTTTTAAAAAAAAATATACCACAATTTTGCTACAATAGATAAAGATAACATAAAGATTGACAACTAAATTAATGTAACACTTTTTATAAGGGAATGTAACACTCATTTTTTCAAATGTAACATTTTTTTTCTCCGAAAATAACATAGGATTGACAACTAAACTAATGTTACATTTTATAAAAAATGAATGTAACATTTTTTTTCTCAATTGTAACAGTTTATATTCCTTAATGTAACATTATATATGAAATGTAACAATTTTTTATTGAGAAAGTAACAATTGAAATGCAAACAATTTTTTTTTTTTTTTTTTTTTTGTAAAATTGATGTTACATTTGACAGTAGAAAAAGTGTTACTTTTTGAAGATGAAAGTGTTACTTTTATCAGAACAGAGTGTTACATTTCAGCTGGCAAGCACCTCAAACTTTTTTATGTGTAAAAAAATGTTTAAAAAAAAAAATCAAACCATATCATGACCTATGTAGTTTTATTCGTCTCGTCGAGACTAACACAACGGTATTTTTAAATATTTTTTTTTACTTATAAATCTCAAAATATAGCATTTTAAAGATTTTTTTTTTTAACACACGTGGAAAATGGCGCGTCCGTCTCACGCGCCCGTCGCACGGCGTGAGACGGCCGCAAACGAGAATTTGCCTCCTTTAAATACAAAACTACCCTAAACAAACCCCCTCCGTCCCATATAATGAATATCTAAATTTTTCCCTTTTTTTTATTTAGAGCATTTTTTTTGTTTTACTGATATTCATTTTGAGATGGAGGTGTAATACTTATTTCTCCATTATATCTCAGTTACAAAATAACAGTCTCAATTTATGAGAGACTGATATGATTGAACTTTAACTTATGACTTAGGAATTAGGAAAATATGATTATCTTAATAGAATTTTAAAATTTTGTTAAAATAGATCTTATAAAAAACACATTTTTCTAAAAAAAAAAAAAAAAAAAAAAAAAAACGTGTTCTAAAAACGCTTAGTCGCATTTTTGTAAACAAGTGAAACTTTATGTGCGATGGCATTTATGTGAATAAGTGAAACTTCTTTTAAAACCCGCGATGACAGTATTATAAATAATCAAAACTTATTAACACACGAGCACTCAAAAACACTATCATTGCACTCTAAATCAGTTTCACTGCATTCGAAAACACTATCACTATCACTAGTAATTCACAAACACTCACTGACACTGAAAAACACTATCACGGGCACTCAACTAGTAATCTAGCACTGTCAGTTTGAGTTATAATAAGTGCAAGTGTTTTGTTAATGTCAGTGAATGTATTTATGAGCACATGCACTGCAATGGACGTAACTTTTGACTCCAGATGAACACGAGGCCTACCACATATCAAATCAAAAGAACTTCAGGGGTCACGTTTAAGGGCCTAAACGACATTTTTGGGGGATTTTAAACCATATAGTTCATCAGGAGTCAAGAGTTATCTCAATACCACGCACGCGCTCAAACGAATCCAAACTCAACAAAACATTCATTGTCATTCTTTAAAACATGCAATGATACTCAATAACACATACACTCGCACTACCAAAATAAATGATATTCAATAAAACATATACTGACACTAACAAAACACATGATATTCTATAACCCATGTAGTAACACTATTTAAAACATACATCCGTACCACCAGTATAAGTAATTTTTAGTGCAAGGGGTAGTGTTTTTCAATGTCAGTAGTAAGAGTGTTTGTTTAGCGCTTGAGTATTAGTTATAATATTTCGAGTGGAAGTGGTAATGTTTTTGTGTCAGTGATAGCGTTTTTTAGTGTTGGTGTAAATAAGTTCTAGTTATTTATATCACCGCGCGTTTTAAAAGAAATTTTACTTAGGCTCCATTTGTTTCGCGTAAAACAATTTCCAGAAAATGATTTCCCGTAAAATATTTTCCGGAAAATGACATAAACATGTTTTTGGTTGTTTGGTAAATCTAAGGAAAATATTTCCCGGAAAATATGTTCATATGAAAATATTAATAATTTAATATGAGGAAAATAATTATAATGAGAAAAAAATTGAATGTGGGTGGAGATTTTGGGTTGGGATGGGTGGTTGTGGGGGGTGGGGGTGAGGGAGGTGTTCAAAAATAATTTTAATATGAGCAATTTTTTTATATTTTTATTTTTTTTGGGGTGGGTGGGGTGGGCTGGGGGTAGGTGGGGTGGGGTGGTGGGGTAGTGGGGAGCGGGGGAGGTGTTCAAAAACAATTTTAATATGAGTGATTTTTTGTTTTTTTTTTTGAGGGGGGGGGGGGGAGGGGGTGGAGGTCTTCATTTTTTTTTTTTTTTAATATGAGTGAAAAGAAGTTTTTTTTTTTTTTTGGGGGGGGGGGGGCGGTGGGGTGGTGGGGTAGGGTGGGGGTGATGGAGATGTTCAATTTTTTTTTTTTTTTAATGAGTGATTTTTTTTTTGGTGGTGGGGTAGGGTGGGGTGGGTGCTGGGGTAGTTGGGGGTGGTGGAGATGTTCATTTTTTTTTTAATATGAGTGAAAAGTTTTTTTTTTTTTTGGGTGGGGTGGGTGGGGGTGGGTGATGGGGTAGTTGTAGGGTAATATGTAGGCTTTCTTGAAAATGACGAAGATACTAATACTAAAAAGAATGGGGACGGAAATTTAGTCGAGGCTTGTGTTGGACACAATCTCCGCAAAAAGAATTTGCCCCGCACTGGTGCTTACGGATTAATGGCAATCTTCTCTAAGATGCAACGACTTTTAACTGTCGTTAATAGGAGCACTCCAAATTCACGACCTCGGCGAACAAATGAAAGTATTTGGAACTTCTGAACTTGAACGGAAATAATGCTACAAGATGCTCTCTCTATTTGCTTTACTAGAAGACTTGATGGCTGAAAATGAATGAAATGTCAATCTGGTGGAGGGTTTATATAGTTTCTGAAGAGGTGAGGTGCCTTTAGGGAATAATCACTATTGGTGACTGGTGGATCCTGGACCTTTGGATCAGATCTGGATGGAGGGCTCAGATCAGACGGGGCGAACCAACACACCCATCCGATCCGAACCGACACGGGTCGGCCCGGTTCCAACCGCCGCCCGAACCGGTGCCTTATCCACTCGGAGATCTGGGCCGCTCCAAGTCCAACCCTCCCAGATGGGCCGAAGCCCAACCACCACCTGAGCCGAGCCACCCAAGCCCAACCGAACCATGCCACGGGCTGATCCACAACCGAGCCCACATTTACCAAAAATTTAAGCTCCACAGCTCCCAGCGTACGTGCGAAGTGCAAAGTGCGCCCTAAACCGCCCATTCCGCCCTTCGCGCGCTTCGCGGGTTGTGGTTCAATTTTGGGCTAGCCCAAAATTAATCCACTTACCCACTAGCTTGCATGGTTGGCCCAAAGGCCCACTTGAGCTTGGAAGCCCAAGTCCACACTTGATTGAACCTTCTTAGATGAGCCATATTAAATACTCTCATCTTTTCCATTTTCCAACCAATGTGGGATACATGGCTTTCCACATTTCCAACTCTTCATAAACCCATTAAAGTTGCATACTTTGAGCATTAATTTCTCATTCACCCGGAAATGGTTTTGAGTAAATAAATGCATTTTCCTAATCTACACTAAATGTAGATTTTAATTTTGCAACTTGTTTTCATTTACATAAAATGAAATCATTTTGAAAATTGGGTCAAAATGTGGTCAAACCACACTTCTAAAACCCATTTCCAACAATCCCCCACATGAATGACAATTAATGCATGTATGCAAATTCGTCCAAAAGTTCCGGCGAACTATTATTGCATCGGGATAGGTAGCTTGTGGCCTTGAACCTTCCCTAGTAAATTACTATCGGATATACTAGCCATTCAGTAGCGCGATGCTTTGAACTGGTGACTGTATAGTGTATACCAAGACAATAGTACTTACACAATAATAGCCCTAACACTATTTGTTCTCACGTTGTGTCCGTTTTGGCCCTGGACCGTATCTCTTCATAAGTGTTCATTTAGAAGCGGCCTTATTACTTCTCACTTAGATAGGTGATCTCCTATAAAAAGTATCCTGCTATACTCCACCACTTAGGTATAGGAATCATTAAAAGTTTTCTCAACTTAACCTCACCACTGTTGCAGGTACATACACTTGGATGTTCTAGGAATGAGTATGAAACAGGTTCCAAGTGTTTAGACCGAACCTCATAACTCAGTTGTCTCATTGAACCAAGGTTTTGGGATCTCCAATTCTCAAGGTTGAGTGTCCGCTATGTGTTCTTTTGTTGTGGATTTTAAACCCATTCCCCTTAACAACTTATACAATTGATCTCTGTTTATACCTTTCGTAAACTGATCCGCTAAGTTATCCTTTGACTTAACATAGTCAATTGTGATAACACCATTTGAGATCAACTGTCTAACGGTATTATGTCTGCGACGAATGTGTCTAGACTTACCGTTATACATACTGCTCTGTGCTCTTCCTATTGCTGATTGACTATCACAATGTATCATAATAGCTGGCACAGGCTTATTCCAACAAGGAATATCTTCCAAAAAGTTCTTTAGCCACTCAGCTTCTTCACCAGCTTTGTCTAATGCTATGAACTCTGATTCCATCGTGGATCGAGCTATACACGTTTGTTTGGAAGATTTCCATGACACCGCTCCTCCACCTATTGTGAATACATATCCACTTGTGGACTTTGAGTCTTTCGTGTCGGATATCCAATTGGTATCACAGTATCCTTCTAATACTGTTGGATATCTATTATAAAGTATCCCATGCTTCAATGTATACTTTAAATATCTCAATACCCTCGTCAGGGCCTTCCAGTGATCCGCACTAGGATTACTCGTGAACCTACTTAGTTTGCTTACTGAATATGCAATGTATGGACGTGTACAATTTGTTAAGTACATTAGACTGCCAATTATCCTCGCATATTCCAGTTGAGAAACTGGTTCCCCTCTATTCTTGGCTAAGTGTAGAGACAAATCTACCGGGGTCTTAGCCGGAGGGCTATCGATGATATTGAATTCCGAAGAATATTCTCAAGATAATGGGATTGTGACAAGACTATTCCATCTGGTGTTCTAGAAATCTTGATTCCTAAGATGACATCAGCTATTCCCATATCTTTCATGTCAAAGTTCCTTTTCAGCATGCCTTTGGTTTTCATGATTAATTCATGAGTACTTCCCATAATTAGCATGTCGTCTACATACAGACAAACTATCACAAATGAATTTGATGTTCCTTTAATGTAAACACACTTGTCACATTCATTTATTTTGAAACCGTTTGCCAACATCGTTCGGTCAAACTTTTCATGCCATTGCTTAGGTGCCTGTTTTAGTCCATATAATGACTTTACAAGTTTACACACCTTTTGCTCTTTACCAGGAACTACGAACCCCTCAGGTTGTTCCATGTAAATCTCTTCTTCTAGCTCTCCATTCAAGAAAGTTGTCTTCACATCCATTTGATGTATCTCAAGGTTATGCAATGCTGTAATTGCTATGAGAACACGAATGGATGTGATCCTTGTGACAGGAGAATATGTATCGAAGAAATCATATCCCTCCTTTTGTCTAAACCCTTTGGCTACTAGCCGGGCTTTGTATTTATCAATAGATCCATCAGCCTTATACTTCCTTTTGAGGATCCATTTGCAACCCAACGGTTTGCATCCTGGAGGGAGATCGACAAGTTCCCAAGTATTGTTATGCATGATGGACTCTATTTCACTGTTAATAGCTTCTTTCCAGAATGGAGCATCTGGACTAGATAAAGCTTCCTTAACAGTCGCTGGTTCGTTTTCTAACATAAATGATAGAAAATCAGGACCAAAAGACTTTTCCACTCTTGCCCTTTTAATACGCCTAGGTCCTTCCTCTTCTTCTTGAGATGGAGCGTTCGAAGCTTCATAAGTTCTCTTACTAGAACTTGCTTCTTTTCTTTCCTTAGCTGGAAAAATATTTTCAAAGAATACAGCGTTCCTTGATTCTATCGTCATTCCTTCATTCATATCTGGAATGTCCGATTTATGCACAATAAATCGATATGCACTACTATTACTTGCATAACCAATGAATACACAATCAATAGTTTTAGGTCCAATCTTGACCTGTTTTGGCTTAGGTATTTCAATCTTAGCCAAACACCCCCACGCTTTAAGGTATTGATAAGACGGATTACGATTATGAAATAATTCATAAGGCGTTTCATTTTTACCTTTCTGAGGTATCTTATTTAGGATATAGTTTGCGGAGAGTATAGCTTCCCCCCACAAATTGTCGGGTAAGCCTGAGCTTATTAGCATAGCATTCATTATCTCCTTAAGAGTACGATTATTGCGTTCAGCTACTCCGTTAGACTGAGGTGTATATGGAGCAGTCGTTTGATGAATAATGCCAGATTCCCAGCATATATCTTCAAACGGAGCAACATATTCACCCCCTCTATCACTACGAATCTTCTTAATTTTAGTATTAAGTTGATTCTCAACTTCATTCTTAAAAGTTTGGAAAGCCCCCAAGGCTTCATCCTTACTTCTTAAGAGATATACATAACAGTATCTTGTGCAATCATCAATAAATGTAATGAAATACTTTTTCCCACCTCGAGTTTGCACAAACTTTAGATCACATATATCTGTATGAACTAATTCAAGAGGTGTCGTGTTTCTTATCACTGATTGAAATGATCCTTTAGTCATTTTTGCTTCTACGCAAATTTCACACTTGTCAGTTGAATCGACTTTAGATATTGGTAAAGATTTTTGATTCACTAACTTCTTAATTGTGTTAAAATTTACGTGTCCTAATCTACCATGCCATAAATCAGGACTATCCAACAAGTAAACATAAGAAACACTTTTATTCTTCGCCTCTGGGCGGTAAACATTCATTACATTCATTTTGAAAAGGCTTTTATCAAGGTAACCTTTTACAATGAAAAGACCATTCTTGGTCAAAACAAACTTGTCGGATTCAAAGACTAATCTAAAACCAGCCTTACTCAATAATGAGCCTGACACTAAATTCTTGCGAATGTCTGGAACATGCAGCACATCCACTAGCGTCAGCTCCTTGCCCGAAGTTATCTTCAGCACAACTTTCCCAAGTCCAACTACATCAGAAGTAGCGAAGTTTCCCATATAGAGCTTCCGTCCGTTGATAGGAGTATAAGATGAGAAGCTCTCTTTGTCAGCACATATGTGGCGGGTAGCTCCAGTGTCTATCCACCATTTTCTTGGGTTGTCGTCCAACTTTGCTATGTTGGATTCAAACACCACAGCGTCTAGATCAACATCCATGTCATTAACGACATTAGCTTGATTCCTGTTAGCCCTTCGGTCTTCTTTCCTTGGATGACGACATTCCTTGGACATGTGACCGGATTTTCCACAATTATAGCAAGCACCTTTAAATTTCTTCTTAGAACCCTTCTTGGCATCTCTAGAGGGCTTTCTCTTGCGGTTATTGGTGCTTGACTCAGCAAGATGGACCTTAGCCTCCATCTTTGTAACACCCATCGAATTTCTTGTTAAATATTTGACATACTTGTTAAATTCTTGAACTTGCATATTATGTGTTAGTTTTACTTGGGTTAAATTTTTAACTGCTTTAAATAGTTAAGGTGGTTAAATGTCTAGTTTTGACTTTTGGGTCATTTGTGAAAATTTGACTTTAGGGGCCTTTTTGTTAAAAGTGAAACTTGAGGGGCCTAAGTGCAATTCTTTGAAAGTTTTAAGTATATCATCATATTGCCTTCTCTGAGAAAGGAAATTCTCAAAGTTTCTCGTTGCTCTCCCTCTGTTCTAAAAAGCTAGGTTAGGGTTTCACCCTATTCTCGACTCCTCGAGTTTAATTATCCCTCCGTTCTTGATTCTGATCCCGGATTAATATTCGTGGCGTTGAATAGAGCGTTCCAGGCCGAACATAAATAAGTTTGGGTCAACTTGAATTTTGACTAGGTAAGTTATTAGCTCCCCCTTGCTTGTAATAACATGCATAAATGTTATTCTCGATACTTGTGAATGTTAATTTCGTGTTTGGGATGATTTTTGTGGTACTTGTAAAATTGGGACAAAAGGAGTAAAACCCTACTGTGTGAAATAATGAAAGGAAATGAAATAATTGGTTTTAGGCTTGTTTATGCTTTCTGGGTATGTTATAATGATAGTAAAAAGTTACTCCTACGCTTGGGACGGAGAATTCTAAGTCTGGGAAGAAATTGGGTTTTTGCAGATTTTGGCCTTGGGCGACCGCCCATGGGGCTTTGGGCGACCGCCCACTAAGGCAGAGATTTTGGTTCTGAAATTGTGATCTTGGGCGACCGCCTAGGATGGGGTTGGGCGACCGCCCAAAAACCCCTGTTGCACAATAGTTGTTCAAACTAAATGGAGATGAAACCTTACCTCTCCTAAGGCATATAACCTTAGTATAAGATGTCTTAGCAAGTATAATTGTACCTTTTGGGGGCATTAGAGATTAGTCTTGAACATTAATACTTATAGAACTCAAATGAGAAAATAAGTATAAGAGTAGTATCTCTTCTTTATGTCTTGAAAGTACTATGAGCAAGCACTAATGTGTTATTCTTGTTGTGAATCCGATGATTGTGCACCTTAGAGGCATTAGCATAAGGTCTTAGACTTGAACATCCTAAGAATAGGATTGGAATTTTGTAAGAGTAAATGTATAACTCTTATACTTGTTTGAATGTCCAAAGATTGGGATATAATTTGAAGTATAAGACATTAAAATCTTGTACGTGACTTGAACATCCAAAGAATTGGATTATAATTTGAATATAAGATAATAAAATCTTGTACTTGGCTTGACACCAATACATATGTATGGTAGTGAACTAGAAAGTGCTATAAGCAAGCACTAACGTGTATGAGACATGTTCTTGTTGTGTATGTGCAAACATTGCATACATTTGCTTGATACAAGGTGACTTCTTGATTTCTTGAAGTATGTTCCTTGTTGAGCTAGTCCACTACTTTTGGATTAGTTCTTCTCCCGTAGTTCAAGTAAATATCTACTTGTACCTTCTTGTGTGAGTCCAGCTGGTTCTCCTTGCTTGTTCGAAAATATATAGGTTCACGCTTGTCGCGAGAGCTGGGGCTTAAGTGACAATCGGGTCCCTATGTATTTCCGCTTGACCCCTTACTACCGTCTATAGTAAGGGCATAGCTTCCTTAGTTGGAGCAATAAGCCTGACTTAAGTGAATGCTAAACTCTTGTCTTGATCACCTCGTGAATTTTCATGAGTCTTGATATTGGGAATGACACTGGTTACCGGGTCTTCTGATACATACTGAATAATCAGTTCCTGTTATTGATCGTGATTGTCAAAGTAATACAAGCTACGACAACAATGGTATTCTTGGGAGGAATAAGGAAGGAAGCAATATCCTTATAACTTGCTTGATTAGCTTTATGTGCTACTTGATGAGTGGATTATCCTCTCATATACTTGTTACTTGATGATACTTGATATATGATTACTTGAGTATCTACTTGAATTGCATGATAACATGTCATGTAGTTGCATCTAATAGCTTACTGAGATTTATCTCACCCTTTATTTGTTTCCCCCCCCAGGAAAGGAAGGATAGTGCGCAGTGAGGCTCGACATAGTTGGGAGCTTACTTCGCAGGTCGTGATTATTTTGGGGCTTGTGTCCTTTTACACTTGGTGAGGACGATATATTTGTTGGTAGTGGTGCCCTAGGCACGTTTAATAAACGTTGTAATTGTTATCATTTATTTCATATCAATAAAGAGATGTTTTGATTATTATTGTTGTTCATGTTTACTTATAATAATCTCCGTCCCTAGTACTTGTTAAGCACTAGTATAAAGGCTAAATGATCATGGGATGATCATGTTAGATTTATGGGTACTTGTTTAGAACAAAGTACTGGACATGACCCGCTTTATGAGATTTATGTCATGGTCTATGTCATACATATATCTCATATTAGTTATGTCATTTGAATCCTTAGACATGAAGTTATTATAGTCTTCCACTTGATGAACATTATGTTTGACATATTCAAACGCTACCTTTAACCGGGAAGTTATAAAGGGTATGATTGGCATAATCGGATTCACGTAGGGAAGAATAATAAGCTAAATGGATTTGTCCCTCCTCGGAGAGATGTCAAGCTTGGGCCTCTCGTAGGAATGATGTTGATGAAATGTTCGGCCGGACTCAAATGAATTGATTGGATCAATGTCATTTGGATTATCAACATATTCGGAATCGAGAAAGTATTGAACAAAACAAGTTGACTGTCTGACCATGACTTGTGTTCAATGACGTCGTGGACAAAGGGATTGTGACATATTCTAAACGAATGCGAACTTGTATCTAGTTATACTATTTGGGTAGGTATGACGGTTTGCTAGAACCTAATCATATCTTATGGGATCATGTTTGAGCTCATTGCCAACTTAGTATAATCCTAGAGGGTCACACACAATAGAACGAATCTTTAAAAAGGACTACATTGGAATTTTGGAAATTCTGGACTTTCTGAGAAGTGGGCGACCGCACATAATGGATTGGGCGGCTGCACACTTAGCTCAGAAATGTACCAGTTTTGTTTCAGAATGTTGTGCGACCGCACAGAGGGTTTTGGGCGGCCGCACAGTAGTGTCGGGTGGCAGATTCCTAATTTGATTGGGAAACGAATTTTGGACAGATTTTGACACAAGTTTCCTATTTGGAATAGGTCATACTTGTGTATAAAAGACCAAGTTCGGCCAGCACTCATGACAATTGATTTTGTGAGTCTCAAAGAGTTTGAGAGAGGGTTTATTTTGTTCCAAGACATTCTTGGTTGAGGAACAAAATAATACACAAAATAAATTCCATATAGTTCTTTTGATTGTGATAAAGTGTTTCACAATTTGGTCTAGCAACCAAGATCAAAGAAGCTCCTTTGATATTCGTTCGAAGTGTGGATACCGCTAGAGGGTGAAAATCATCATCTTCAAAGTTCGTGTTCAAGCTTTGTGATCGTGATCAAGTCTTCAAACCTCCACCAAAGACCAAGAGAATTTAATAGCCATCAAGGGTTAGTTTATTCCTTTATTCTTATGTTGTATTTGATTTAATCATATGAATGGATCCATGGCTTTGGGTTTCAAAATTTTAAATGCTAATTTCCGCTGCGCATGCTTGATCGAAACCCAACAGTGGTATCAGAGCCCCGTTTATGTTGATTAATTCAATACTTGGATCATGTTATGTGTATATAAATTGTTTATGTGCCTTGCATGATATGAATATTGGAATATGTGATGTTTATGTGTTATGTGATTTTATGTGGTTTATTGTTTTGCAACTTTAAACGCACGATTCAATCGCAATAAATAAATTATGGTGGATTCAGAATTGTTGGTTATTAATTTTTGATTGGATCAAAGTTTTAATAATCGAGGAAAAACAATTTTGAGACAAAATTTTCGAACTTAAAATTCTGCACATTCTGATTGAACCGGGCGACCGCACGGAATATACTGGGCGGCCGCACGGTTTTTGGGCGACCGCACAGGTAATTTTGGGCGGCCGCACTCCAAGATCAGAATGTCTGATTTTGATCAAAAATCAGAATTTGGAATTTTCGAAAGGTTCAACAAAACCAGTAACAGAACCAATCCAGACCTGCTGATCTGGAATGGGTTTTGGGTAGTTGGTTTGTGTGTGGATCTTGGGGTTTGATTTTCCTATTTGTTTTAGTCTTGTGATTCTAAGATTGGTTCAAGTTTTGGATGGCTAATCTGCGTTCATCGAGATTGTGTTTCCCTAAATTGATCGCAATCAAAGTTTCAAAGATAAAACGAAGTTAGAATTATGAAGAGTTCATAATTGCTAAAATTGAGAAACAAAGTTCTTGATTCGATGATTGGAGATCCATGTGGAATTGTGAATGCAATTGGCCTACGTTCATCGAGACCATCTATTGCTTAGTTTCGGCCACATGGACTACTTTCTTGGTCTCTTGAATTAGTGCGGGATTGTGGTTGCCTAATGGCTTAGTTCGACCGCACTTCTTGTTGTCTTGATTTGGAGATAATGACCAAAGTTGAAATAGTCTCATCATCATAATTATAGAGAAACTAATGACACATAAATATCATGCTTAAATTAATGGAGATTAATTTAGTGGCTAAACTTGATGTGTAACATGTTTATATTATGTGCTCATAAATGTGTTATATGCTATATGTGATGAACCTTCAAAGAAAGTTTTAAGTCTTTTATTGCCATGCCATGATTAAAACACTTGTTAGTACATGAGTGATTTTAATGTAGATTCGTCCTAGCGAGATGCATTAAATTTGTTTATGTATGAGCAAGATAGATAGTGTGGGAACGCCCTAGCGGGACACATTAACTATGCGTTTAAAATGGTTAGACTTAATTGGGCGTCAAAACAGTTTTGGGCCTAGGCAAAGATGAGGTTTAACATGTTTTTTGAAATTGGATTTCTTAAAGAATCTCATAAAAGGAACTAAGAGTCATATGAGATATGATTGACAAGAGTTGTCTACCTAATTAATTTGATTTTGTGTAATCCGCCTTAGCGGACTTGAAATTAAATTAAAAGTTGGATCTTAACCCATTTAAATTATATTATACATTGGATGTATATGAAGGTTATATAATTTAGTGGGAGTATTTTGTTTGAAAGATACATTATTTATCTCTTTAATGAAAATCGGTACTTATTAAATTTTGAAAATTTTGCATATTTGTAGATAATGACTAATAACACTCAATCAATGTCGTTGCGATCGATTGAGAAGGATAAGCTCAAAGAGAATGGTACCAACTTTATGGATTGGATCCGTAGCATAAGAATCGTTCTTAGGCAAGAAGATAAGTTGTACATTCTCGATGGGCCTCTCCCCGCTGAACCACCGCCTACTGCCCCTAGGGTAGAAAGAGACAATTACAAGAAACATCGTAATGATTCTAGAGATGTAAGTTGTCTCATGCTTGCTGCTATGTGCTCAAAACTCCAACAAAGTTTGGAACATTTGGAAGCCTATGAGATATGCGTGGAGTTGAGAACCATGTTTCAAGAGCAAGCTAGGCAAGAGAGGTACAAGACCATTGTTGCATTCACTACTAGTAAAATGAATGAAGGGCAACAAGTGAGTCCTCACTTTCTTAAAATGAAAGGTTATGTAGAGCATCTTGAGAAACTTGGCTATCCAATCCCATTGGAGCTAGCCACGGATCTCATTCTTAATTCATTACCTAAAAGTTATAATCAGTTCGTAATGAATTATAACATGCATGGAATGGATAAGAATCTCTCTGAGTTGCATGGGATGCTCAAAACTGCAGAGATGAAAATTGTGGAGAAAGGTTCTCCCGTGCTCTTGGTTCATGATGGGAAGAAGGCTAGTGCCAAAGGAAAGGGAAAGGCAAAAGTTGTCAAACCCAAGATAAGCAAGGCAAAGGTTGCCAAGGCTTCTGAGGCAAAACCCGATTCACAAAAGGATGCAATCTGTTTCCATTGTCAAGAAATTGGTCATTGGAAACGTAATTGCAAGGCTTTCTTGGAAGAGCAAAAGAAGAAGAAGAGCAGCAAGGCTGCGTCGACTTTAGGTATCTATATGATAGATATTCTCCTTTCTACCACTGATTCTTGGGTATTGGATACCGGATGTGGTTCTCACATTTGTCTAAATGTGCAGGGACTAAAGAATAGGAGACTGCTTAAAGAAGGTGAAGTAGATCTACGCGTGGGGAATGGAGCAAGAGTTGCTGCATTAGCCGTAGGGACTTATGAAGTCACTTTACCTTCCGGATTAATTCTTGTTTTGAACAATTGTTATTATGTTCCGGATTTAAGCAGAAATATTATTTCAATTTCTTGTTTGGATAATGAAGGTTTTAAGTTTCTTATTGAGAATAAGAAATTAACTATTTATTTAAATGATGTGCTTTATGGTATTGCTAATTCATTTAATGGCCTTTATATCTTGGATGTCAAGAATGAAAATAATGTCTATCATGTAAATAAGAAATCTAAACCTAATGATATAAATCATACTTATTTGTGGCATTGCCGTCTTGGTCATATTAATGAGAAGCGTATCTCAAAACTCCATGGGGACGGACTTTTGGGTTCATGTGACTTAGAGTCATATGACACTTGTGAGTCGTGTCTTCTTGGAAAAATGACTAAGACACCTTTTACCAAGTTGGGTGAAAGGGCAAGCGACTTATTGGGGTTGATACATTCCGATGTATGCGGACCATTAAGTAGCAATGCTAGGGGAGGATTTCAATACTTCATAACCTTCACTGATGATTATAGTAGATTTGGGTATGTTTACCTAATGAAACATAAAAGTGAAGCATTTGAGATATTTAGAATATTTCAAAATGAAGTAGAAAAACAACTTGGCAAAAGTATAAAGGCACTTCGATCAGATCGAGGTGGTGAATACTTAAGTCAAGAATTTGACGATCATCTAAAGAATTGTGGAATAGTTTCACAATTGACTCCGCCCGGAACACCACAATGGAATGGTGTGTCTGAGAGGAGAAATCGGACTTTGTTAGACATGGTTCGATCAATGATGAGTCAAGTTGATCTTCCAATATCCTTTTGGGGTTACGCCCTAGAAACCGCTGCTTTCACACTAAATCAAGTTCCAACTAAATCGGTTCCAAAGACTCCATATGAGATGTGGAGTGGAAAGAAACCTAGTTTATCTTTCATGAGGATTTGGGGTTGCGAAGTTTATGTCAAGAGACTTATCTCTGACAAACTAGCACACAAATCTGATAAATGTATTTTCGTGGGATATCCTAAGGAAACTAAAGGATATTACTTTTACAACCGAGAGGACAACAAAGTGTTTGTTGCCCGAACTGGTGTCTTTCTAGAGAAAGAGTTTCTCTCCAAAGAAATCAGTGGGAGTAAAATAAATCTTGAAGAAATTCGAGACCCAGAAAATAACATTGAACCAATAGTGGAACAAGAACAAGAACCACAAGGAGTTGTGGAACCTGTTCAAAATACACAAGCATCTCGCAGATCTAGTAGGTTACGATCCGAGCCCGAGAGATATGGATTTCTCGTAACGGATAGTAATGAGGTAGAAATCATTGAGAATGATGAACCGTCAACCTACCAAGAGGCGATGTCTTCTCCTGATTCGGACAAGTGGCTTGGAGCCATGGAATCCGAATTCCAATCCATGCAAGACAATCAAGTTTGGAATTTGATTGATGCGCCCGAAGGTGTAAAAACCATAGGATGCAAATGGGTCTTCAAGAAGAAGACTGACATGGATGGGAAGGTGCATACTTACAAAGCTAGGCTTGTAGCGAAGGGTTATAGTCAAGTTCATGGTATTGACTATGATGAGACCTTTTCACCCGTAGCAATGATCAAGTCTATAAGAATTTTGCTTGCCATTGCCGCATATCATGACTATGAAATATGGCAGATGGACGTCAAAACCGCTTTCCTGAATGGAAAACTCCAAGAGGATGTGTATATGACACAACCAGAAGGTTTTGAACAAGATTCTAAGGTATGCAAATTGCAAAGATCCATCTATGGATTGAAGCAAGCTTCAAGGAGTTGGAATCTCCGTTTTGATGAATCGGTCAAAGAGTTTGGTTTCATCAAGAACGAAGATGAGCCTTGTGTATACAAGAAGATTAGTGGGAGCATAGTGCTATTCCTTATTTTATACGTGGATGACATATTGCTCATTGGAAACGACATTCCTACACTTCAGTCTGTGAAGACTTGGTTAGGAAAGTGCTTCGCAATGAAAGATATGGGTGAAGCCGCATATATTCTTGGCATTAAGATCTACAGAGATAGATCAAGGAGGCTACTTGGTTTAAGCCAAAGTACATACATTGACAAGGTCATTAGAAGATTCCGTATGGAAAATTCTAAGAGAGGCACCTTGCCCGTGTTACATGGAGTTTCTCTAAGCAAGACTCAATGTCCTAAGACAAAAGATGAGCGTGAGAAAATGAATGATGTTCCATATGCTTCGGCAATTGGGTCCATCATGTATGCCATGATTTGTACTAGGCCGGATGTATCTTATGCTTTGAGCATGACAAGTAGATACCAATCCGACCCTGGCGAAAATCACTGGATAGCTGTAAAAGCGATTCTTAAGTACTTGAGAATGACTAAAGACTCGTTTTTGGTCTATGGAGGAATGGAAGATGATCTCGTTGTAAATGCTTACACGGATGCAAGCTTCCAAACCGACAAAGATGATAGCCGATCGCAATCGGGTTTTGTGTTTATGTTAAATGGTGGAGCTGTAAGCTGGAAGAGTTCCAAGCAAAGTACAACCACTGATTCTACAACAGAAGCTGAGTATATTGCTGCATCGGATGCTGCAAAAGAAGCTGTTTGGATTAAGAAGTTCATAACTGAACTTGAAGTGGTTCCTAGTATTGCTAATCCAATAGACCTTTATTGTGATAATAATGGTTCTATTGCTCAAGGAAAGGAACCAAGAGCACATCAGAAATCCAAACACATACTTAGGCGTTTTCATATCATTCGAGAGATCGTTGATAGGGGAGATGTAAATATATGCAGAGTACCTACTGATGACAATGTTGCGGACCCGCTAACAAAGGGACTTCCACAAGCTAAACATGATGGTCATGTTAGGTCCATGGGTATTAGATACATGGGAGATTGGGCCTAGGGCAAGTGGGAGATTGTTGGTAGTGGTGCCCTAGGCACGTTTAATAAACGTTGTAATTGTTATCATTTATTTCATATCAATAAAGAGATGTTTTGATTATTATTGTTGTTCATGTTTACTTATAATAATCTCCGTCCCTAGTACTTGTTAAGCACTAGTATAAAGGCTAAATGATCATGGGATTATCATGTTAGATTTATGGGTACTTGTTTAGAACAAAGTACTGGACATGACCCGCTTTATGAGATTTATGTCATGGTCTATGTCATACATATATCTCATATTAGTTATGTCATTTGAATCCTTAGACATGAAGTTATTATAGTCTTCCACTTGATGAACATTATGTTTGACATATTCAAACGCTACCTTTAACCGGGAAGTTATAAAGGGTATGATTGGCATAATCGGATTCACGTAGGGAAGAATAATAAGCTAAATGGATTTGTCCCTCCTCGGAGAGATGTCAAGCTTGGGCCTCTCGTAGGAATGATGTTGATGAAATGTTCGGCCGGACTCAAATGAATTGATTGGATCAATGTCATTTGGATTATCAACATATTCGGAATCGAGAAAGTATTGAACAAAACAAGTTGACTGTCTGACCATGACTTGTGTTCAATGACGTCGTGGACAAAGGGATTGTGACATATTCTAAAGGAATGCAAACTTGTATCTAGTTATACTATTTGGGTAGGTATGACGGTTTGCTAGAACCTAATCATATCTTATGGGATCATGTTTGAGCTCATTGCCAACTTAGTATAATCCTAGAGGGTCACACACAATAGAACGAATCTTTAAAAAGGACTACATTGGAATTTTGGAAATTCTGGACTTTCTGAGAAGTGGGCGACCGCACATAATGGATTGGGCGGCCGCACACTTAGCTCAGAAATGTACCAGTTTTGTTTCAGAATGTTGTGCGACCGCACAGAGGGTTTTGGGCGGCCGCACAGTAGTGTCGGGTGGCAGATTCCTAATTTGATTGGGAAACGAATTTTGGACAGATTTTGACACAAGTTTCCTATTTGGAATAGGTCATACTTGTGTATAAAAGACCAAGTTCGGCCAGCACTCATGACAATTGATTTTGTGAGTCTCAAAGAGTTTGAGAGAGGGTTTATTTTGTTCCAAGACATTCTTGGTTGAGGAACAAAATAATACACAAAATAAATTCCATATAGTTCTTTTGATTGTGATAAAGTGTTTCACAATTTGGTCTAGCAACCAAGATCAAAGAAGCTCCTTTGATATTCGTTCGAAGTGTGGATACCGCTAGAGGGTGAAAATCATCATCTTCAAAGTTCGTGTTCAAGCTTTGTGATCGTGATCAAGTCTTCAAACCTCCACCAAAGACCAAGAGAATTTAATAGCCATCAAGGGTTAGTTTATTCCTTTATTCTTATGTTGTATTTGATTTAATCATATGAACGGATCCATGGCTTTGGGTTTCAAAATTTTAAATGCTAATTTCCGCTGCGCATGCTTGATCGAAACCCAACAATATTGGGTTGTATAACTCCTTATTTTGGGGTAGACAGTCTTGTTCAGTTCTTATTGTCACTAGACATCTTGTATAGTACTCTTAATGCCAGCTTATGTGCTAGGCATGTTTCCGATGTGTATGTATTAAGTTTGGTTTTAAATTTTCTTGTCTAGAACTCGTGTTGTGAGCTAGTATAGCTCCTTACTCTAGAGTATATATATCATGTCAATTTGTTAAACAAATGTCATTAAGTTTCTTGTTAAGTTTCTTGTTCCTCGTTAGGCACTCCCATCCAGGTTCGAGGTTCTATTAGGGGATCCCGGGACCTGGGGGCGTGTCAATCTTTCCCTTGGCAGACTTCTCTTCAGCCTTGCGGTTATTCTCCTCAATCTGAAGCCGAATCACCAAGTCTTCAAGACTCATCTCCTTGCGTTTATGCTTGAGATAGTTCTTGAAGTCCTTCCATCCTGGTGGTAACTTCTCAATGACCGTTTCCACCTTGAGTGGTTCATTCAGAATCATCCCTTCTGCTGCTAGGCCGTGAAGTATGAGCTGAAATTCATCAACCTAGCTGGTCACAGTTTTGGTGTCCACCATCTTGAAGTCAAGAAACTTACCGATGACAAATTTCTTTGACCCGGCATCTTCAATCTTGTACTTCCTTTCCAAAGAGTTCCATAACTCCTTGGCTGTAGCCACTAGACTATACACACTGTAAAGTGAGTCGTCTAAACTGTTGAGAATGTAATTCCTACACAAGAAATTACAATGTTCCCAAGCTTCCTTTGCGATCCGCTTCTGCGGATCAGGATCATCAGTAGCCACTTCAGGAGGGTCCTCTTTCAAGAACTTCTGATGGTTGAGGGTGGTCAAGTAGAACAGCATCTTTTGCTGCCATCTCTTGAAATCCACCCCGGTGAACTTCGGTGGTTTCTCACCATGAGCCGGGTGAGTCGGAGCAGGAGGGGCAGGAGTAACATTCTGATTTGTTACTTCTGGAGTAGGACGGGGAGTAGCCCCGGAAGACTGGGTGGTGTCGTTGTCGTTTGCCATTCTTTAAGAAAACTTCAAAATTCTTCTTGCGATTGTAGGGTAATATATAGGCTTTCTTGAAAATGACAAAGATACTAATACTAAAAAGAATGGGGACGGAAATTTAGTCGAGGCTTGTGTTGGACACAATCTCCGCAAAAAGAATTTGCCCTATACTGGTGCTTACGGATTAATGGCAATCTTCTCTAAGATGCAATGACTTTTAACTGTCGTTAATAGGAGCACTCCAAATTAACGACCTCGGCGAACAAATGAAAGTATTTGGAACTTCTGGACTTGAACGGAAATAATGCTACAAGATGCTCTCTCTATTTGCTTTACTAGAAGACTTGATGGCTGAAAATGAATGAAATGTCAATCTGGTGGAGGGTTTATATAGTTTCTGAAGAGGTTAGGTGAGGTGCCTTTAGGGAATAATCACTATTGGTGACTGGTGGATCCTGGACCTTTGGATCAGATCTGGATGGAGGGCTCAGATCAGACGGGGCGAACCAACACACCCATCCGATCCGAACCGACACGGGTCGGCCCGGTTCCAACCGCCGCCCGAACCGGTGCCTTATCCACTCGGAGATCTGGGCCGCTCCAAGTCCAACCGAGATGAACCCTCCCAGATGGGTCGAAGCCCAACCACCACCTGAGCCGAGCCACCCAAGCCCAACCGAACCATGCCACGGGATGATCCACAACCGAGCCCACATTTACCAAAAATTTAAGCTCCACAACTCCCAGCGACCGATGCATACGTGCGAAGTGCAAAGAGCGCCCTAAACCGCCCATTCCGCCCTTCGCGCGCTTCGCGGGTTGTGGTTCAATTTTGGGCTAGCCCAAAATTAATCCACTTACCCACTAGCTTGCATGGTTGGCCCAAAGGCCCACTTGAGCTTGGAAGCCCAAGTCCACACTTGATTGAACCTTCTTAGATGAGCCATATTAAATACTCTCATCTTTTCCATTTTCCAACCAATGTGGGATACATGGCTTTCCACATTTCCAACTCTTCATAAACCCATTAAAGTTGCACACTTTGAGCATTAATTTCTCATTCACCTGGAAATGGTTTTGAGTAAATAAATGCATTTTCCTAATCTACACTAAATGTAGATTTTAATTTTGCAACTTGTTTTCATTTACATAAAATGAATTCACTTTGAAAATTGGGTCAAAATGTGGTCAAACCACACTTCTAAAACCCATTTCCAACAGTAGTTGGGGGTGATGGAGATGTGTTTGCACCCGAGAAGATTCCCGCTGGCCTTTTTTAATTTGAGAGTCGCCACCAGGTTGTTGAACGGAACACGGACCGTGAGATTCTTGAGTTCGGGGGTTAAGTTATGTATTGGGAAGGTCAAGGAGCACCCAATCTAGGATTGGTCTTGCTTAGGTGTTTTTAATCAAATAAAGAACAAGTAATTAAAAAAATAAAGCCAATAATTATTTTTTTAATTATTGGAATGTCGGATCATGTGCTTCGAGACCATCTCCATGGATTGGAGAGGCTCTAGGCTGATCCTTTTGATGGGATTACACTACTCTAAAAAACAAAGAATGAGATGAGAAGTAGAGATTAAAAGCGTAGGAGTTTACCTAAAGCGTTCTTGAGATTCCAATTGTTGGCCTTGACTAAGGCCTTGATGATCCAAGAGTTTTGTGATGACTTTGGCTTGAAAAGATGGGTTTTTTGTGGTGTTTTGGTGTGAGGGAGGAGTAAAAACGGGATTGTTGAGAGAGGGACTGATTGGAGAGTTGTTAACCTCTTTTTGTGGTGAAAGACTCTATTTTTATAGGTATTCGATTACTTAGGGACCAAGAATAGGAGTCCTAAGTTTAGTAGGAAATAGAGTCCTTATTTGGAGAGGTTAAAGAAGGTAGGAAATCACTAGGAAACATCTAGGAAGGTTCCTAATTAGATGTTTCCCGGATTAGGAGAATGTTGGCCAAAAAAGATATCGGGACGGAGAAGGAAAGTGGATTAATCCCGAAACAGTAGGAGATGTCTCGTATGAGACATTGATGTCTCGTACGAGGCATCCAGTACAAAAGTACTGTTTTGTCCTTCTGTCAGTTTCATTTGTTCATTTTAGCTCATGACTAATGGAGTCAGTTAGAAACTTAACAAAACATGCCGAAACTAACGAGTTTTTATCCAAACACAAAGGCGAGACACAAGAGTAGTGTAATCATAAATGTGAGTTCAAAATGGGGTATCTACAGAGCCCCTCGGCGACGATACTTATGGAAGAAGTAACATCGTCGATAGAAAAGACACCATTTAGAACTTTGGATATGGTCGTGCTGAAAAGCTGCCTACGTATTCCCCGAAAGGAAATCAGACCAAACGTAGTTCGACTCCGAAAACCCACAAAAACGGTTGTTTGAGGTATTTTGAAAATCATTTTGAAAGCAATACTGCGGTAAGTAAAGTTTAGAGTTTAGAGAGTAACCCATACTGAGGAATCAATGTCCTTGACCCAATTCTGAATATACCCTTTGTTGTTGATGGAGTGTCGCGGTCGACGGTGCCCAGTCAGGACTTACCTGCTCGCCAATGTAGGACTTACTTGCTCGCCAATGTAGGACTTCGTTGGTGCCAGTGTAGGATTTCTTGCCAGTGTAGGACTTCTTGCCAGTGTAGGACTTCTGGCCAGTGTAAGACTTCACACCAGTGTAGGACTTCATCGCCAGTGTATGACTTCATGCCAGTGTAGGACTTCATCGCTAGTATAGGACTTCACGCCAGTGTAGGACTTCATCGCTAGTGTAGGACTTCACGCCAGTGTAGGACTTCGTCGCCAGTGTAGGACTTCACGCCAGTGTAGGACTTCATGCGAGTGTAGGACTTCATCGCCAGTGTAGGTCTTCACGCCAGTGTAGGACTTCATCGCCAATGTAGGACTTCACGCCAGTGTAGGACTTCTCGCCAGTTTAGGACTTGATTGGTTGCCAATGTATTGGAAGTATTGGATGCAAAATGTTGATGTGACTGAATTCTCTCGGGATCATTTGATCGCTCTTGGATTTTTTTTTGAGCATGGATTGGTTCTTGTACCTGTTCATACAACAAGTAGAGCCTATTCTAGCAAGCAATTTAGCTTTGATTTTAGCTTGTAATTGGACTCATGCGGCGGTGACAAATTTATGTGCATGCCCGGTCGGTCAACCTTGGTGTAAGTAGTGTGAGTAGCATGGATTCATGATGGGATGTTTATTGGTGATGAACTGTATGTGTTGATTTGTGTGTGTGCGCGGGGACCTATTTTGACAAGTTGGGACCTAATAAGGTTTTCTACAGAGATGGTGTGCCATGGGGTTTCTCTGATGGTTATCTCGTGTGAGACTCGCTTGCCTTGTGCAAGATAATCCGTCCAGATCGTTCTTTTAGTCATGTCGTGTCAAGGGAGACGACTATTGGTCCGACAACCAATGATATTTATCAATGTGCAAGCTCTAACTAGGCCGA
Organism: Campanula takesimana; assembly: GCA_026119855.1. Lineage (NCBI taxonomy): Eukaryota > Viridiplantae > Streptophyta > Magnoliopsida > Asterales > Campanulaceae > Campanula > Campanula takesimana. Next base: position 281,726 of record JAOWBW010001626.1, on the reverse strand, counting down.
GCGTACTTTGTTGATAACTCTAGAGTTCCATGTCCGAAAGTCTCCGGTGAAGGTGATGAGAGACGTTATCTATTCCCCCAAGTTTATCTCATGTGTGGTCTAAGTCCAGCCCCAAGAATCTTATATGTTATAGATGACCCCATGAACAGGCTTATGAGGCTGTTTGATTTGAAGAAGAGTTCTCTCCCTATTTTATTAATTTTTTTTGTGACGCACCCTGATTTTTGCCTAGACCGCCCTTTCGGGTTTCCAATCTAGCGGGCATCTCTTTTGCGTCTTTTTTTTTTTGACAGAGTTTGAACTCGAAGATGACTCAGAGAGGAGAGAGGTTTTGTCTCTTATTGGGAAAGAGACCTGCAAGATTTTTGGGTTTGAATGTATTAGGCATTTTAGCTATCGACTTGGCTTTTTGGGAAGTGTATTCCAATCATCGACTCAGTGAGGATAACACACTTTGTAATGAGAGTTTGAGGCAAAGGGGATATCCCCTAGTGCGGATTTACTTTGACGAGTTCGTATATCTTGAACAGGAATTGGAAGGGGACGGAAAGAATAAAAAGCCCCTAGCCTTGATGCTTGGATTTCAAAGAGAAGTGTATGAGAGAGGAATCCCCTAGACTCAACAATAAACGCTACTTGGCTCAAAGTACTAGAAAGATAGTTCTACCTTTAATGGACCCTAGTATTTATTTTTGATGTCTTAAGTGTTTGTTCAATTATTTTGCAAGTGAATCATCTAGAAATGTCTTGACAAGTTTTGATGAGAAGGCCTAATCATTAGTGCGCCCTTCGGATTTCCTTATGAGTGATATCTACGGATGATGGAGACGGTCTTCAAGTTAGGAGTCTCATTTTTTCTTCATTTGGATTTAATCTTCATTGTAGGAGGAGATGAGAGGGGCCTCCTTTTTTTGACTTCATTGTGTGTGGTTGAAACTCTTTCTTTGTGGGGTTATGAAAGCTTGAGAGTTTTTTTTTTTTTGACTCTCAAAGCTTCAATTAAATAGCCCCACTTTTGTTTGAGAATGATGCCTTTGACTTTCTTCTATTGTGGTCCTTCAACTTTTGATATGAACGTAGTGATAGTAATGTGTAGCCCCTAGGCCTTCTCACTTGTTTAGACATTTCTATTATCAATTGCAAGGTTTTAGATTAATGACAATTATTGTTTGCAGATCCATTTCATGAATTAGAGAGAAATTCAAAAGGTAGAACAAAATAGAGAAGGGGGGAGATGGACTAGAATGACAGAACGACTCTTCGAGTTCATACTAGGAAATTAAAACCTATTATATTTCTAAGAAGAAATGGAGAGGATAGTTGTAGCCCCAAAGTGGTAAGGCTTTGAATTCTTCTTGAGGCTTTGTCTTCTTCATGGTTTGTTAGGAAGCGGGTTGGTGAGGACATTTGGCGCTTCAAGTTCCTTGTTGTCGATGAGATCTTGGATCACATCTTTCAAATGGTGACAAGAGTCGGTGTCATGGCCGGTAAACTGGTGGAACTTGCAGTAGAGATGATGAGCATGATCGGTGGGGAGTTCTCTTGGAGTAGTGGGAGGCTCCCTTGGTGTGATCTTTCCGGCTTCCACTAGTATGTCAAAGAGTTCTCCTCGGGTGATCCCTTCTAGCTTGTCATAGTGTCTCTCCTTCTTCTCTCTTTTGGGAGGGGGAACAGCGGAGTAGTTGCCCCGGTTGCTGAAAGCTATAGCATTGACGGAGGTTTCTTTGTTGTATTCACCTTTGTGTTCGTAGCGATAACTACTACTCTTCCTTTTGGACTTGAGGAGGTCATCAATCCTTATTCCGGATTCGTGGAGCTCAATGAAGCTAGGAAAGTAATTACCGTCAAGCTTATTTTGAAATTCCTCACGGAGACATTGGAGGAAGATGTGGATTTGTTCTTTAAGACTAGGTCTTTCAACAATTTCTAGCTTGAGCCTCCACCTTCTAGCAAATTCGGCAAAAGACTCATTTGGTTGTTGCTTAGTTTGCTCAAGATCCCTCCTAGTAGGGCGGTATGTAGAGTTGTCCTCAAACTGTTTTTGGAACACTCGACATGCTTCTGACAAGCCTAGTGGATATCGGAAGTGACATGTACCAATCTCTTGCAGCACCTTCCAAGGTTTGAGGGAAAGATTGGGCTAAAATGTTGTCATCAATACCCATTGGTAACATGGACCAAGTATAGGTTTCAACATGAGCTCGGGGATAAGTGGTGCCATTGAACTTTGCCAAATCGGGAGTCTTATATTTGCGTGGAAGCTTGGTGACGGATTGTCGAAGAGAATCCGGATCAAAAGGAGTGAACGATCCCTTTGGAGTGTCAAGTGATGCAAGCTTCTTTTCAAGGTAATTCATGGTCACAGGAGAATCGACCTTTTTGTTGTCACCACTACCTTCTTTCTTTGACTTGGTAGTCTTAGAGACATGTTCCTCGTCATCGGAGGAGGAAGAAGAGTCGGACTCATAGTGCTTCTTCCTAGACTTCTTGTCTTTTTTTCTAGAGGATGCCTCGTCTTCGGAGAAGGCAAGGGATTCATAATCCTTCTTTTGTTTCTTAGATTTCTTGACTCTCAATGCATGGAGCTCGTCAACTAAGGCGTCTATTTGAGCTTGCTTCTCTTCTAGTTGCTTGGCGGCTTTCAAGATTTCAGCCTTGGCCTCATTGAGATTTTCAGTATTGGTGTCATTGCTTCCAGTCATGGTGTCGGATGAGTTCGGAACGATCTAGTTGCGATTCGGACGGACCTAACGGTATAGAGATTATGTTAAACCCAGATTAAGGTCCCAACAAGTCGGCTTTATGAGGTGTATAGGCTTAAGAGTGAGTGTAGGTTGACCAAACGAGCACAACACAGAAACTGACTCGGACAGAAGAAAATGTCTCGTACGAGACAAGGATGTCTCGTACGAGGCATCCGGCACAGAATACAGAAATTCAGATTTTTAATCCTAGTTTTGGTCGGACGGAACTTAATCCGTTTTGGGGGGTTTCTATCTAACATCCTGGAATAGTGGATTCTGTCACCCTAGAATATGAGCCCCTTGTTTTTCACCTGTATTGCACTATCCCAAACGGACAATTTGGGCAAAGGTCTCATATTCTCATCGGGATCCACCATTCAATTTAGCCAAACCTAAGTGATTCCGTAGTTGTTTTGCACTTTGTTAAACAACGCATTAATGCAATCAAACCTTGTGAATTTTAAGGGACAACCGAAAGGGACATGTTGAACGGTGCGGTCGAAACTAAGCCAAAATGGCATCCACAATCCCGCACAGAATAGTGAAAGTAGGAAAACACAAACTCAGATTTCCGTAGAGAGGTTCTCCATTCTTTCAAAATTCTTTATTCAACATTTTACCGAAGGGACATTCGTCATATTCACAAGGGATGATTATAGATTGAAAAGATGCGTCATCTTGGGCAAAGATTAAAACAACCCTAAGAATCAAACCGACCGGTCTCGAGGAGTGTCTTATTAACTAGTATGTATGCATGAGGTTGATGCAGGGCTTATCGCTAAGGCTCCCCATGAACACAGTCTAGGAGCATGTCACGGAGTGGGTACACCATCTTTGGAGAGACCGGCGAGTGCCACTCGTAGAGTGGGGGTGCTGACCGACATCCGTCCTCCGATTGGGACCCGGGTTTATAGGGTATGTAGTGCAATTAATCTACATGTGTGTACATGTGTGAGAGTCAAGTTCTAGATGTCAAGGTGAAAATAGAGATTTTTTTGAAAGAAAGTAAAAGATTGACCGGACTAAAGTGGTTGCCTACGTTTCTCTCAATCTTCAGAAAAAGAACGAGAGACTCAGGTCAACGTAGTTCGAGTTTGCAAATATTTTTGAGAAGAGGAAGAGCACGTAAGCACGTAGGAGCACATAAATAAGAGGGATAGAAATACTCACAGTGCTTGCATTATCCATTAATGGGTTCAAAATAAACTAGGGGATGAGTAAAGTAGTCACCCCTAATTTATGCAAAAAAAAATTATACTCCGCTGCAAAAGGTGTTAGCGCAAAAACAATATACGTATATGACATAAATCATTTATTGTACCTATGGGGACGGAGTAAAACAAGCAAAGAAAAGTTTTTTTTTTTTTTTAGGGTGCGGCAACCCAAAAAAAACAAATTGTAGAAGCCTACTGATAAAGCCGCCAAACAGGAAGGGAAAAGTTTTTTTTTTTTTTAAATCCAGGGACTGATCTTGTAAGTACCTCAATCTGAATTTGACCTACTTTAGAGGAATTCTTGGTACCATTTAGGGATAAACCAATGGGCCAGGACCTCACTAGGATAAACCTAATATTCCAGGACTGAACTGAAATAAACTTAGAAAAATCCAGAAGCTCGCCAAGTTGAGTCGTACGGATGGTTTGGGTACTTGAGGGTGTTGGGTATGCTTACTTCTTAACCCTCCTACTTGTTGGAATTGATTGATACCATCACCTATTAATATTTTATGGACTTTAGGATCCTATGTAAGAAGTTTTATAACTTCAATTTTTTAGCTTAGTCCATTTTATAGTATAGGCTTAGAATATAGGGCTCGGAGCGAAATGGAATGAAGATCTAAGCAAGACTGTGGTCTCTGCGCAGTACACCACTGCGCAGGTCTCTCCTGCGCAGTATTCTATCTTGCTCAGCTTTCGATACATTTAGATCACCTAACTTGGAAAACGCTTTGAAGATGTACGCTTTTAAGAGTGCTAAGATGTGCAGAAACGACAAAGCAAGCACACTTAGCAGATCCAACGGTGGAGACGCACTCAAGAGAAATATTTCAAATGAAGACAGCTGTCAACCTTCTAGAAGAAGCTTTTGAATTTGATCTTCATGCTCAGTCTCCAACGGCTCTAAAACACCTGCGCACCAATCATATTGTGCCAGGTCATCAACTTTGATCAGAGCCCCAACGGCTATAAAGGACACCTGCGCACCAATCATATCGTGCCAGCTCATCGTCCTTGCTCAGAGCTCCAACGGCTAGTTTTAAGCTCTCTGCTATAAATAGCCAGCTCATCTTCATTTCCAAGTTGCTAGAGTTTGTGCTTTCTAATATCCTTGAAGTTCTGAAGATTGCTGCTTACTATTCACAGATTCAAGGTCAACCTTCAAACCTTCATACTTTAAAACTCCTGCCCAGATCCTAAGCCTTAAATCACCAGAATTCTTCGTGCTCTTCATCTCATAGATTCATAGAGCCCAGAATTTCTGAACACACATACACCTCTTGAAGATTTGATCATTTAGATCTTACTTCTTGAGATACACCGGTTTAGTCTAGGATTTGTTCTTCATAGATTATAGATCTTTGAGATAGTTGTGCTTCATTGTTGTATCTTGTAACTCTCTCATATAATAAGATCTCCTTTAGAAAATCCAAGACTAACCATCTTGGTAGAGGACGTAGATCTTTCATTGATCGAACCTCTCCAAATAGCTTGTTCTTTAATCTCGCTATTTACTTCCTGCTTAATCATTTCTGAATTACTGCTTTATTTGATCTTATCAGATTGCTGCTATTGCTGCTGTGTTTGTTATTGCTTATTGCCTTAGAACATTTTATCCAACTCATTAAGCCAAAACTTAGCGCGTGCGTTTTTATCCTTGCGCAGCTTTTTCCTGCGCAGGTGCTGCTTAAACTTCCGTTGTGCATTTCACACTCTCACTGCGCGCTATACTTAGCTTATTTGAGAACTGTGCGCATAATCCATTGATTTGCAAAAGGGTTTGAAAAGAATTTTAAAACGCTATTCACCCCCCCCCCTTCTAGCATTTTTCATACCCTTGTTGCCCCTTTGGGACCAACAGAGGGGTTGAGCCGTACGGCTATGTTGGGCACCCTCAGTCCCTATAAATTGAACCCCATGCTGATCGTTTCAGGGGGGGTAGAAAACGTTTTGTGTGTTGATACTTTGCTAGTTTGAGAGCAAAAACTGTGAGTGATACACATTTGAGTGAAAAGTGAGGAAGATAGGCCATAACCATCATAGGTGAAGCCTCCTTCTCCCCATCTTCCTCTTCATCTCAAACTCTTTTTGTTATTGTTCATATTACTTGTTTACTTTGTGTTATTTCTTATTATTCTTGCAAGTCTTGTCCATTTCAAGCAATATATATATATATATATATATATATATATATATATATATATATATATATATATATATATATTATACAAGTCTTGTCTTCTCAAGCTATATATATTATTGTTATATATATATATGTATTATGATTATATATGTACATTGGAACCAAATCATGAGGTGATTCAAGGTTCCCTTCATGCCTTGTGTATGATTGTGGGGTAAAACCTAAAGATGATCATGGTTTGTTAAGTTTTATGTTGATTTTGTTCTTGTTTGGCCATGAGAGTCATGATTGGGTGATAAAGTTTCAATCTTTATCATCCCAACCACGATCTAGCCATAAAATACCAAGTATGGGACATAAAGATCCAATCTTTATGTTACATTTTTTTTCTAAAGATTTAATCTTGCATAATAAGTCCATTTTGATGGTAAAGTTTCAATGTTTACTCATCAAATGGTCATTTTGGCCCAAAGAGCATGTTCATCAACTTTCTCAAAATTTCCCCAATGATTGTCTTGATCACACCCAAAACCTTTGTTTTTGGTGTCTAATTTGTGGTTAATGACATAGGAATGATTAAATTCATGTTTTTGTTGAAGAAAATAACTGAAAATGATCATCACAGTCCAGTTTCAGCAAGAACACTCTGTTTTGCCTGAAACTAGACAGTTTTCTGATAAACTGTCAAAAACCCTTGGAATGCTCTCCCTAGTCGTACGGATACTTTGGCCAGGGAGTGCATTTTCCAGTTTCTTCCCTTTCTGACTGAAATGTTTGCAAAATAACCCTTTTCTGTTAAATAATTAACCAGTTTTGTTAAAATTTCAGTTTCTCCCATTTTCGAAACACACACACACAATCACTTTTGTTAACTAACGTTAGGGAGACTCGGTTCTATCCGAGGCGACTTGGGTGACGTAAAACTCTTCCCAAGGCGTAACCTGACCTCCGAACTAATAGAATATCTAACCTTTCCATTTGTTGGGTTAAATAATTAGCAAATGTGGCGACTTCGTTATGTTTTGCGTGATAACCGTGTTTGGTGTTTCGCCCTTCAAAACGAAAACCCTTCGTTTCCTTCGTCACGGGGCGGGATCCTTACAGTGGCGACTCCGCTGGGGAGTAAAGTGTCTCCAAACTTCTCTTTAGAAGCTTTGAGGACACTTTTGTGTGGGTCAAACTCCCGTCCCCCGTTTTCGTTAACTTTTGTGTTTGTTTTGTGTGTGCTGTGTTTCTCTTTGTATCTTATGGAGGTGAAACTGTTATGGAAATGCAATAAACTGGGGCTTGATGATCAGAAGTTGAAAAACTACAAAAAATAATTGCCAGGATGTGTAGACACCCCGCCTTGGACCTCTCACCCCGATTGCATACAAAGTATTTTTATTTAACTTATTTTTGTTGATTTCTGTTACTTCGGTTAAGTTCCTAACTGATTCCGTTAGTTTTGGACTAAACTGCATAATAGAGTTAACTTTTAGGGTCATTCTGTCATTCTGTCATTTTTCACCCGCGGGCGCTTCCGGCACTGCCAGTGAGCCGCGCGCGCGTCCCGCCCCAAAATCCGGACCCGCGCGCTTCCCACTTTGGCAGTAACGGATTGCACCTTATTTCCCTCCCTTTTCTTATTTACAAACATCTTTTCTTGATCACAAAAACCATCTTTTTACATCCACATTCATCCCCCCTTTTCTCATTAACTCCCAATCCCAAATTCCAAGCCTTTTCCCAAAAACTGATATTTCTTTCATTTATTATTTGATTTCTTTTATTTCTTTTATTTTTCTTTTATTCATTTATCTTATTTGTGATTGGCCCATTCCATTTCACATGGATGACCAATTTCCCTCCATCATGTCCCTCTCTTTTTTACCTATAAAAACCATCATTTTCTACCTTGGAAAGGGACCTTGGACTTCTTTTTTGGACTCCAACCTTGATTCACCAACTACATTATACACAAATTCTCCCAACAAGAGTTCTTAGTAACAAGACTCTACACAAATTGTTCTACAACAATTTCATTACAACAACAACACTTTCAAGTCAAGGTTCCAAGTCCTCTTTCTCAAGGTACAACTCCATTTTCTTCCTTTGTTTTCTTCTTCATGATGTATGCCATCCCCATTAATGGGACATGACCAACATGACTACTTCACATATTGAAGTTAGTTAAGGTTATCTCCCTACATTTTAATCTTAACTTTAATTCACCATGTTAATTTCTCTTCATCTCTTAATGTAATTCTTTAACATTACTTGTTACATGTAATATTTATCATTAAATAAATAAAACAATTCTATTTTATTTCCCCTTTTTCTTCTCATCACAATTGTTAGCACATTTCTATTTAATTAATTGAAGGACATGTAAATATTAGAACACCAATAGTAGCAAGACCCGCGTAAGCGGGGCGGAGTGGGTGTTTAAGTACTTCCCACTCCGTCACCTAACCCCCGAACCCTTCTCTCCCGAATCTCTGGTTTTGTACATAAATTAGGCTATTTTTAGGTTTTTCTTATGTTCCTTTAAAAACATAGGTGGCGACTCTAAACAATCTAAAACAAGTTAGACATCCTAGGATAATTCACCGCTCTAGCCAAGCCGTGGTTCCCTCAGGGTATCTACAGGATGCTATAGCCGTACGGACACAGGATGTTTCTGCCCTGCACAAAGTTGTTAAATTTTGAAACATTCTGTTCCCTGCCCAACATAGCCGTACGGCTATGTTGGGCAGGGAACAGAATGTTTCAAAATTTAACAACTTTGTGCAGGGCAGAAACATCCTGTGTCCGTTTTGCTTCTGCTTATCCAGGTTCCAAATTTACAGATTTGTTTGTGCACATTACCTTCTTCTTTTTTTAGCCAAAACTTGGTTTTTAAAGCTTGGTTATGCATAAGTCTTTTTGGACATAAAATTGGGTTTTTAAGGCCTCCTTGTGCATAACCCCTTTTGTAAAGATTTTGAATCCTTTTGTTGTGCACTACTTGTTTTGCAAATGGTTTTCAAAAGGATTGTTTCTTGTGAAGTTTTGATTTCAAAGAATTTTTTGGTTGTGCACAATTTGTTGTATGTACAAGTTTTGGCTTTGTTTGTTCATATGATTCTTGCTTGATTGCTTGTGTAAATAGCTTATTCATGCTTGCTCATTTTTGTTGATTATGCTTATTCATGCTTGTTCATATGTTGATTATACATTGCTCATGATGTTAAAACGAATCGAAAATTTCTATTTTAACTCAAAAGAGAACATAGAATGGCTTCACACTACGCGCACTTGACCTTGCACGTTCCAAATTCCCTTTAAACCCGGGATGGATGCCAGATGCAGCTTGATTGGTGCTCTTGTGCCCTTCTAGCGCGCACGGGTCCATTCCACCTCCCCTTCCGAGCCGAGTCAACCACACTTGTCCGTGACACACAAATACCGAGACTTTGGTTGGTTTTTGGTCTAGCTCACGTTACCATGCCCCTAATACGTGTCTAAAGCTAATCATGGCCAAGTTGATGCCCGAGTCATGACTCCTTGTGAAAGCAAGTGTAATCATGGTCAACTTTGACCCGGTCCTTGACTTATGCGTTAATATTGGCTATAATTAACCTAAGTCATGTGTTATGGATAGGGTGACACTGTGTTGTCGAGCCCTAATGAATGGTTCATACTAATCATTCTTAAGCCCATGGATAAGATTCAAGAGCCCTCATCAAAGATGAGGTTATACCGGAAGTCCCTTAAATCCCTAAGACGAATCTCGATCTTAACCGGGGCTTAATCATGATTGGAATGGCTCACGCATTGGGAATCTTGCGATGCACTAGACCCTAGGTTCGTTTCTTTTGGTCGGTGGAAGCCGCTTGCCCTATAGGACCCTCGCCCGGGACAGTCCATCCTTGGGAGTGTGCAAGGCAGGTGAAAAACGAGGGGTCTATAGGCGTAGTGATGGCCTCCACTGATCCAGGATGTAGAATAGTTGCGAAAAAGAAGAGAAATATTTTTCAACCATTTAGGAATAAAAATGTGTTTTAAGTAAACTTGAACGGATAATCAATTGCATATTGCTTGAATTTGCTTCGTTTTTTCTCCTTGTCTTTGACACTTCGTTTTCTTGCGTTAACAAGCGTCATTTTGTTAAGTCTTTGGATGGATCCCCGTTATCCTCCAAGACTTCCGTTAAATCCTTAGGCGTAGTCCCCTAGGAACCCGTTAAGTCCTTAGAAGATCTCCGAGACACCCGTTGAGTCTTTGGATGGATCCCCGTTATCCTTAAAGACTTCCGTTAAATCCTCAGAAATTGTCCCCTAGGAACACGTTAAGTCCTTGGAAGATCTCCGAGACACCCGTCAATCTTTGGATGGATCCCCGTCATACTCCAAGACTTCCGTTAAATCCTTAGGCGTAGTCCCTTAGGAACCCGTTAAGTCCTTGGAAAATCTCCGAGACACCCGTTAAGCCTTCGGATGGATCCCCGTTATCCTCCAAGACTTCCGTTTAATCCTTAGGTATAGTCCCCTAGGTCCCCGTTAAGATTCCCGTTAAATCCCTAGGTAGTCAGTCAAGTCCTTGGATGGATCCCTGTTATCCTCTAAGAAAGAAGTCCTTGGATGGATCCCCGTTATCCTCCAAGAAGCCAGTCGAATCCTCGGATGGATCCCTGTTATCCTCCAAGATCTCGTTAAGCCTTATGACTAGTCCCCTAGGTCCCCGTTAAATCCCTAGGAAGTCAGTCACTTCCTTGGATGGATCCTCGTTATCCTCCAAGAAGTCAGTCAAGTCATTGGATGGATCCCCGTTATCCTCCAAGAAGTCAGTCAAGCCCTCGGATGGATCCCCGTTATCCTCCAAGAAGTCAGTCATGTTCGTCTTTTCCTCTTAGAATTCTAAACCTATTCGAACTACGGTGACCTGAGCCTCTCATCGCGTGGGACCTCCTCCCTCGTGGTGAGGGGAACGTAGGCAACTTCTGCCCGCTCAAATATCTCAAAATAGCCTTTGCCCAAGCATTCACCCGATGTTTACCCAAGCCTAAAGCTACCTTTTGTCTTCCACCATAGCTCAGATGAAGTGGAAAAGAGCATCATGTCGCCGCCTAGTGCGTGTGGAGTCAGAAAGTTCCCCGGTCACTACAACTTCTCCGATCCGGTACCTCAGAAAGATCACTTCAGTGGACAGTAGCTTGGGAAATGACGCCGCGGATAATTCGGATAGCCCAACGAAAGAAGAGTTGCTCCAAGAGGCCTCCGGGGCTAAAGAAGAATTCATCACGAAGAGCCATGAAGAGACACAGAGCCCGTTTGATGAGTCTACGGGACAAAAGGGTGATGTAACCCTATTTCAAACTGATGGGACGCCTCCTATAAAACCCCAAACACAATCCACTCAAAAGGCCCGCAAACCACTGTTCACACCAATTACGCCTCGAGCATCATACCCACAACACCTTCCCAATCGAATCCCTTCTCGGTTTAATGCCATCAACCAAGTCACCAGAGCTCAGTCACTGTTTAGACCATATATGGATACCCGAACAGGCATCACCAACTTGCCTCCACCAGATTTCCTGATGAGATTCCGGGGTGACCCGTACCATTTCTACAATCCAAGACCTTTTGCACCACAAGCTCCTTACATGCCTCCAATGCGTATTCCTGCAAGCAACCAAGGTTATGGGTATGCCTATGCCCCTGCACCTCCGCAAAATCCTCCCAATCATCTATTGGGAAAGAGAAAACAAATGGAAGCTATGTTCGAAAAGACACTCAATGAGAACCCCATTGCATTTAGAGATGGTGATTCTTGTCCCCATCACGCTCCGGTCAACGAGGAAAGAAAAGTCGAATGCCGAGCCAGACCCCGTTTCACAAGGTTTGAGGATTTCGGAATGCCCATAAGCGAGGTATTTGAAGGATTGGCCAAGCAGGGCCTCACATCACCTCTTGTCAATTTTCAACCTAAAAACCCCAAAAGGTGTCTCGACAAGACCAAGAGGTGTGCCTTTCACAACTATCATGGACATGATACCGACGATTGCACCGCTTTAAAACGTGTCATTCAGAAGTTGATCGCGAAAGGAAACCTTGAATGCCCCCGATTGGGAAATTGGAAATGAAACTACAGATATGGTCAGAAGCGGAATGTCAAAACCTCTTCCATCAACCTCCCCTTAGAAAGAGTCTGTTTTCATCCTTAGGAAGAGTCAGTTGCTTTTAGGATCTGTGATAAGCCGTTAAGAAAAGTCAGTTAAGATGTTTGTTAGGTTTGGTTAGAGTCTTGACTCCCCTCTTGATGCCATGTGGTGACCATTCTGAGTCCATTGTCAGTTTTCTTAATAAGATTATTATCATTATTGCCTTGTCAAAAGTGTGCAAAAAATATAAAAATAAGAAAATGTTTGTGAATCTTTCACTCAAAACAAATGTGTGTTTTTCAAGACAAAAAAAAATAGAGATCAAGCTTTCTTAAAATAAAAGATCAAGTTTTTCCTAAAAGGCTAATCCGATAATGAAGCATTTTTCCCAAATCATGGTTATAATTTCACCTTGAGGTTTAATATGCTAAAAGTCCTTCGCGGTTCTGTCCATTGGAAACATCAACCAAGGATCCCACATCTGAATTGGCATCCGAGACGACCGTCCACATGAGCAATGAGATCAAACAATTGGGACACCGTCTACGAGAAGAGGCCCATGCCTCGGAGGCCCAAAGGCGGCTACATCAAATGGAGATCCGTACCCTCGCCGAATACCATACGCGAGGTTACACCCCTTGAAAGGGAGCCACCAAAAGAAGATGGCCAAAGATGAGTCCGACGATTGCAATGCCAAGCCAAGTGGAGACCTCGCGACGTCTTTCCCGATGACACGGAACCCGAGTTCCCCGTGGAAGACATGGAATGTGCCGCCGACAACCCCTCCAACAATTGAGGAAGAAAACGGACCATCGCACTTTATAGGAGCCCATCCCTAAAAAAATGATGAGTCTTCCAGCCTCGTAGGATCTAGACTTTCATCAAAGTCCGTCCCGGACTGTGTCTTTTTATTTTTGCAAAGGTCCGCACTTGGACATGTATGTACAAAGTTATCTAAATAAAAGAGTCATTTTCATTCTCTTCTCTCTAGACTTGAGACATTATTTGCAATATATATTTACTCTTGAAATTGCCTTGCTTGTTATTATCAATTGATTGCTACGTCCCTAAAATGATGAATTGACTTCTAAGCATACTAGTCAATGACGACTCATTAAGGACGAATGGACCTAACACAAATAAAAAATGCTAAATGAAAACAATTAATCTTGATGTGAATAAATGTTGTGATCAATTGGCATGAAGAAACCGTTAATGGCAAGCCTTCCTTGATACACATACCCGATACACTTTCCCGATACACAACCCGATACACCTTCCCGATACAAATTTTGGATGCAAATCAAAGGCATCCCGAGACAATGAAAAGGAAAGGATGTTGTTGCTCAACCACCAAGATTCGACCATGATCGCACGTGCGCAACCAAGCAAAGGACTTCCCGGAGCTTCAAAGTCAAAGCAAGAAGTGACAGGCATTCCACCAAGGGGCTACAGATGAGACAATATCCAAGTTGGGTCTAATGTTCCCCCTCTCTCAAAAAAAAAATGAATGAAAGGAGAGAAAAGAAATTAATATATGGAAAGAAGGAAATGAAATGAATTTCTGCGAAGAGGAAGTTTGCCTCAAAAGCTCACCAAAGAGGGTTCACCCCAAAAGGTCCACCACAAGGAGTTCACCACAAGGCAAAGCGATCTACATCCGCAGAGCAACAACATCCTTCAAAAGGACACCAACTTCAATAAAAGACGATCCAAGGCCGAACTACGGCAACCTGAGCTCCTCAAAATGAGGGGAACGTAGGCAACCTTCGGGTCCGGTCACAACATGAAACAAAACCATCAAATCATGGTCCTCTCAAAATGACCAAGTTTTCTCCCCTCGGTCCCATCAAAGACCGATGTCCCAGACACACCTTCTTCTCCCGATCTTGCCATTAATCGAATCTTAATCTTAACTGATCACAACATTTAAACATGTTAAGGCTAATTGCTTGCTATAATCTTGACTTAATGACAAACATGATCCATTCAAGCAATCATTTGATGATATTAACTAAGGCAAATTTCAAATGTCTCAACAAGTCTTCTCCTCTACATCTTAGGAAAGAGCTAAACACTTGTATTCTGTCGAGCAAGGGCTTCCTCCCATACATTGCTCAAAGAGCTCACCAACATAAAGGGACTCTCTCCCAAATAAAATGCCCTTGCATGTTTCCTCCAAGAAAAATACTTTAAAGTCCCCGATCGATCGAGTCGGCTGGATCACTCATAAAAAAAAGGCACCAAAAAAGTAGCCCACTAGGTTGAAAACCCGTAAGGGCGGCCTAGGCAAAAAACAGGGTGTGCCATAAAAGACGCAAAAGAGATGCCCGCTAGGTTGAAAACCCTAAAGGGCGGACTAGGCAAAAGAAAGGGTGCGTCATGAAAAGGGATGGGTTCCTAACCTCACGTCAAAGGCCGGAAGACGACAACAAGGACGTTGGGGCTACCTCCACATCAACGACAACGAGGACATGGGGATACCCCGACACCGACAAAGACATGGGGCTACCCCAACATCAACGACAACAAGGACATGGGGCTACCCCGACATCAATGACAAAGACGACATTGGGGCTGCCCCGCAACGGTGACGAGCAGATTTTCTACCATCGGTTACTCCTCAATGAATGGACTGAATCCAAAGGACTTTATGCATAACAAACCTCGCGGTTAAGTTAAAATCAAAAATTTGACTAAAATGCTTTGTTAAAAGATTTGCCTTTAAAAATAAGCTTTTCCAAACATGCCCATTTGGTGCCATTTGTCAAAAACAATATTTCAAGCAAAAATGCTTTGGATCAAAGAATGATTTTCCCAAAGTTTTGGACTCTTTCGTCCACAATGTGTCTTAACGGTTACCCCTAGGCTCTTCCCCGGTGTCAAGAAAATGTGTCAACCGCCCTGTAGAGTAGCGTTGACCCGACCCAAGCTTTGACCCAGAGTGGTCATTTCAGGTCAAGCCTTTGTCCCGGCAGTCCTTAGTCAGACGTAAGACCAATTTTCCCGTTCCACGTCAAACTCCCCAAAGATGGAGTTGACCCAAGTCAAACCTTGACTCAGAATAGTCATTATAGGTTGAGACCCTCGTCCTCGGGCAGTCCCTAGATGGACGTAAGACCAGCTTTGTGAAATTAACACGGCCGTAATTCGTAAGTCCAGGTTAAGAGTATGAAATTAGCCTGTCCGTGCCTCGTAAGTCCAGGTTAAGAGTTTGAATTTGTGAAGTTAACGTGGCCGTTCTTCGTAAGTCCAGTTAAAAATATGAAAAATTGTCCTCTGGCGGTCAGGAATGACATAAGTCCATTAGGTTTCGTTAGATTTGCCATTTGGCGGTCCGGTGTGACGTAAGACCATTAGGTTCAGTGAGATTCATCCTTTGGCAGTCCGGGATGACATAAGTCCATTAGGTGAGACTTTTCCTTTGGCCGTCCAGCGTGACGTAAGACCATTAGGTTCTGTGAGACTTGTCCTTTGGCCGTCCGGCATGACGTAAGACCATTAGGTTTAGTGAGATATGTCCTTTGGCCGTCCGGCGTGACGTAAGACCATTAGGTTCTGTGAGACTTGTCCTTTGGCCGTCCAACGTGAAGTAAGACCATTAGGTTTAGTGAGATATGTCCTTTGGCCATCCGGCGTGACGTAAGACCATCAGGTTCTGTGAGACTTGTCATTTGGCCGTCCGGCGTGATGTAAGACCATTAGGTTTCGTGAGATTCGTCCTTGGCTGTCCGGCGTGACGTAAGACCATTAGGTTTAGTGAGATTATGTCCTTAGGAGGTCCTGTGTGACGTAAGACCATTAGGTTTTATGAGATTCGTCCTTTGGCAGTCCGGAATGACATAAGTCCATTAGGTTAGACATGTCCTTTGGCCGTCCGGCATGACATAAGTCCATTAGGTTTCGTTAGATTTTCCCTTTGGAAGTCCGGCGTAACGTAAGACCATTAGGTTTCGTGAGATTCGTCCTTGGCCGTCCGGCATGGTGTAAGACCATTGGATTTTGTTGACCCGGCCGTACTTCGTAAGTCCAGGGTAGAAAGTGAAATCGTGAAAGTCCCGGCCGTACCTCGTAAGTCCAGGATGAAAGTTAAGATGTTATTGCCTCGGCAGCCCTTAGTAGGGCGTAAGACCAGTATAGTCATGATTAGGTTAAGAAAGTCTTTGTCACCCGAGAGTGGCCAGGTTAGAAAAAACCTATCATTGTGACGGCAGTCTGGAGGGACGTAAGACCAGTTTGTGTAGTCGACCCTCCGCCATGAGATAAGTTGACTAAATTGACCAATGTGTCCCGGCAGTCCTTAGTCGGACATAAGACCAGTTACCCTCGAGTCGACCCTCTCCTGATAGAGCCTAGTCGATCGAGCCCAGCCTCTGAGTCATGTCAATTATTTGAGCCTCTGAGCCATGCATATTCCTTGAGTCGACCCTCTCCGATAGAGCCAAGTCGATCAAGTCTAGCCTCTGAGCCATGCCCATTATTTGAGCCTTTGAGCCATGCCAGCCCCCTTAGTCAACCCTCTCCAAATAGAGCCAAGTTGACCAAGTTCGGCCTTTGAGCCATGCCTATTTAGGAAGGGATGAATGAATATCCACCTAAGGCCCATAGGTGTGAGTAGCCTTAAAATCTCTCACCCGAACTACGTTAGGCTTGATTCCCTCGAATAGGGATACGTAGGAATCATATACCTCTAGGTCCAGCCATAGAACAAATCGGCCAAGCCGTCCTCCCATCAGATTGGGATGCTTATTTTGTCGACAACCCCGCTTTCTTCAAAAGCGACGTTGCCGAGGGGCTCTGTAAGTACCCCAATCTGAATTTGACCTACTTTAGAGGAATTTTTGGTACCATTTAGGGATAAACCAATGGGCCAGGACCTCACTAGGATAAACCTAATATTCCAGGACTGAATTGGAATTAAACTTAGAAAAATCCAGAAGCTCGCCAAGTCGAGTCGTACGGATGGTTTGGGTACTTGAGGGGTTGAGCCGTACGGCTATTTTGGGCACCCTCAGTCCCTATAAATTGAACCCCATGCTGATCATTCCAGGGGGGAAACGTTTTGTGTGTTGATACTCTGCCAGTTTGAGAGCAAAAACTGTGAGTGATACACATTTGAGTGAAAAGTGAGGAAGATAGGCCATAACCATCATAGGTGAAGCCTCCTTCTCCCCATCTTCTTCTTCATCTCAAACTCTTTTTGTTATTGTTCATATTACTTGTTTACTTTGTGTTATTTCTTATTATTCTTGCAAGTCTTGTCCATTTCAATCACTATATATATATATTATACAAGTCTTGTCTTCTCAGGCTATATATATTATTGTTATATATATATGTATTATGATTATATATGTACATTGGAACCAAATCATGAGGTGATTCAAGGTTCCCTTCATGTCTTGTGTATGATTGTGGGGTAAAACCTAAAGATGATCATGGTTTGTTAAGTTTTATGTTGATTTTGTTCTTGTTTGGCCATGAGAGTCATGATTGGGTGATAAAGTTTCAATCTTTATCATCCCAACCATGACCTAGCCATAAAATCACCAAGTATGGGACATAAAGATACAATCTTTATGTTAAATTTTTGTTTCTAAAGATTTAATCTTGCATAATAAATCCATTTTGATGGTAAAGTTTCAATCTTTACTCATCAAATGGTCATTTTGGCCCAAAGGGCATGTTCATCAACTTTCTCAAAATTTCCCCAATGATTGTCTTGATCACACCCAAAACCTTTGTTTTTGGTGTCTAATTTGTGATCAATGACATAGGGATGATTAAATCCATGTTTTTGTTGAAGAAAATAACTGAAAATGATCATCACAGTCCAGTTTCAGCAAGAACACTCTGTTTTGCCTGAAACTGGACAGTTTTCTAATAAACTGTCAAAAACCCCTGGAATGCTCTCCCTAGCCGTACGGATACTTTGGCCAGGGAGTGCATTTTCCAGTTTCTTCCCTTTCTGACTGAAATGTTTGCAAAATAACTCTTTTCTGTTAAATAATTAACCAGTTTTGTTAAAATGTCAGTTTCTCCCATTTTCGAAACACACACACACACACACACACACACACACATGAACTTTTGTTAACTAACGTTAGGGAGACTCGGTTCTATCCGAGGCGACTTGGGTGACGTAAAACTCTTTCCAATGCGTAACCTGACCTCCGAACTAATAGAATCTCTAACCTTTCCATTTGTTGGGTTAAATAACTAGCAAATGTGGCGACTTCGTTATGTTTTGCGTGATAACCGTGTTTGGTGTTTCGCCCTTCGAAACGAAAACCCTTCGTTTCCTTCGTCACGGGGCGGGATCCTTACAGATCTGCAGTTTTCTGGAAATTTAGGGACTGTTCTGCAGTTTTGAAATGCAGGGACTGTTCTGCAAATACTTGGTGGAGAAAAGATGCCTCGTACGAGGGATTTGATGTCTCTACGAGTTATCTCTCCCGGAACCCAGATTTAAGACAGAACAGATTAAAAAAAGAGCAGTCCAAAAATTCACAGAAAAATTCAAAAAATATATATATTTAGGAGAAAATTACAGAGATTAAAACCATCTAATTTGTACGCAAGTCTAACCCACTTAAGTTTCTCCCCAGCGGAGTCGCCACTGTTTGCACCCGAGAAGATTCCCGCTCGCCTTTTTTGATTTGAGAGTCGCCACCATGTTGTTGAACGGAACACGAACCGTGAGATTCTTGAGTTCAGGGGTTAAGTTATGTATTGAGAAGGTCAAGGAGCACCCAATCCACCCAATCTAGGATTGGTCTTGCTTGGGTGTTTTTAATCAAATAAAGAACAAGTAATTAAAACAAATAAAGCCAATAATTAATTTCTTAATTATTGGAATGTCGGATCATGTGCTTCGAGACCATCTCCATGGATTGGAGAGGCTCTAGGCTGATCCTTTTGATGGGATTACACTACTCTAAAAAACAAAGAATGAGATGAGAAGTAGAGATTAAAAGCGTAGGAGTTTACCTAAAGCGTTCTTGAGATTCCAATTGATGGCCTTGACTAAAGCCTTGATGATCCAAGAGTTTTGTGATGACTTTGGCTTGAAAAGATGGGTTTTTGGTGGTGTTTTGGTGTAAGGGAGGAGTAAAAACGGGATTGTTGAGAGAGTGACTGATTGGAGAGTTGTTAACCTCTTTTTGTGGTGAAAGACTCTATTTTTATAGGTATTCGATTACTTAGGGACCAAGAAAAGGAGTCCTAAGTTTAGTAGTAAATAGAGTCCTTATTTGGAGAGGTTAAAGAAGGTAGGAAATCACTAGGAAACATCTAGGAAGGCTCCTAATTAGATGTTTCCCGGATTAGGAGAATGTTGGCCAAGAAAGAGATCGGGATGGAGAAGGAAAGTGGATTAATCCCGAAACAGTAGGAGATGTCTCGTACGAGACATTGATGTCTCGTACGAGGCATCCAGTACAAAAGTATTGTTTTGTCCTTCTGTCAGTTTCATTTGTTCATTTTAGCCCCTGACTAACGGAGTCAGTTAGAAACTTAACGAAACGTGACGAAACTAACGAGTTTTCATCCAAACACAAAGGCGAGACACAAGAGTAGTGTAATCATAAATGTGAGTTCAAAATGAGGTGTCTACAAGATGTTCATTTTTTTTAATATGAGTGAAAAGTTTTTTTTTGGTGGGGTGGGTGGGTGGGGTAGGGTGGGGGTGGTGGATAGGATGGATGAAGAGGGTGGTGTTAGAGGTGTAGTGGGTAGGGTGGGGTTTTATGGAGAGTTGGGTGTGAGTGAGAGAGTTAACATTTTTCGAAAAATGACTTACTTAGTAAAAATCCGTAAGTCATTTTACTTAGAAATGATAGAAAACCATTTTCCGAAAAATATTTTCCTCATTTTGTGGTGGGGTAGGGTGGGGGTGATGGAGTTGTTCAATTTTTTTTTTAATTAGTGAAAAGTGTTTTTTTTTTTTTTTTTGGGTGGTGGGGTACGGTGGGGTGGGTGCTGGGGTAGTTGGGGGTGGTGGAGATGTTCATTTTTTTTAATATGAGTGGAAAGTTTTTTTTTTTTTTTATTTTGGGTGGGGTGGGTGCTGGGGTAGTTGGGGGTGGTGGAGATGTTCATTTTTTTTTTTTTAATGAGTGAAAAGTTTTTTATTTTGGGTGGGGTGGGTGGGTGGGGTAGGGTGGGGGTGGTGGATAGGATGGATGAAGAGGGTGGTGTTAGAGGTGTAGTGGGTAGGGTGGAGTTTTATGGAGAGTTGGGTGTGAGTGAGAGAGTTAACATTTTCCGGAAAATGACTTACTTAGTAAAAATCCGTATGTCATTTTACTTAGAAAAGAGGGAAAACCATTTTTCGGAAAATATTTTCCTCATTTTCCGGTGCGTAACAAACACCGGAAAATGGGGAAAACATTTTTCGGAAGTTATTTTACGCGAAACAAACGGAGTCTTATTTACAAAAGAATGTCACCGAACATGAATTTTCACTTATTTACAAAATTGTCAACATGCGTTTTAAAAATACGTCTTTCCTAATTGTTTGGTAAATAATCTTTTGTAAGACCTCTAATTTGTTATTGTACTTCATTAAAATATTTATTTAAATATTACCAATTATAATTTTTTATTTTTTATTAAAATAATTACATTAACTTAGATTATTAATTAAATTGAATATTAAATTAAAAAAAGCAGTACTCCACTGGAAGATGACCCTAATTTCAGTCCAGTCTACTCGTTTACAAAGAAAAAGATTGAGATGAAACTTGCCTGATGCACATTGTGTACATTCTCCTAATCTCCTCTCTCTCTCTCTCTCTCTCTCTATATATATATATATATATATATATATATATATATATGTACAATCTCCCCGTCAGAATAGTATATATATATATATATATATATATATGTGTGTGTGCACAACTACACTTTTGTTCTTTGTTTAAAGGAGTATTGATTTGTACGCACTCACACATTTGTTCTTCCTTTAGATCAAATTCTGTCATAAAAATCCAAGGAACTTGAAAATTATGACAAAATAAGGCCCAAAGGGGCGTTTTTTGATACATAAAATGCCGAGCAAGATCAAGGAGGTTTGCTTTTTCCAATTAATTTTTTATCAAGTAAATCTTTAATTTATTTTTTACAATATTCTAATAGCCTAATATTCAACAAATTATTTAATTAAGATCCAGCAGCAGTCACAAAATATTTCAGTGACAAACCAGAATTCTGTAAGAAAATTACTCCAAAACAATCACAACAAAATGAAGAATTTATTGCCAGAAAACAACAAATCATGGCACAGATGGCTCGGTGTTCAAATCCTGCAGACCTCGACAAATTGATGCTCCAGTTCAGTGACAACAGTTCATCCTCAATGGCTGATGGAGACACCATACCTAATGATGACTTTTTCTCACAAGCAGACAATTTGGAGCTGCAGCAAAAGGCCACCTCAGACAAAAAGCAAGGGTCCATTATTCCCCTCATCAAATTTCAACAAAGTAGACACCACCATGTCCATTCACCGAAAGCAAGATTCCCCTCACCAATTTTCAACAAAGCAGACGCCACCATGGCCCACATCAACAAGAAGATGCTCTCTGTCAGCGCTACAAACAACAAAAAGAGAAAATTAGATTGCATAGAAGTTAGAATCCAGTCCTATATAAACGAAGGAAAAAACATTGTATAGGCCGGCTTAAATTTTCAGTTTTCATTTCCAGCACAAAACTCTCCCTAAAAATTCTCTATTGTACTCTACTCCTCCATAGCTATCTACTGTACTATTCAAATATCAATCTTCAATCAAGAAACAAAGTAAGTTTTCTACTCTTGCTTCGAGTATTTACAATTACAAAAGCATTCTGATTATTTAAAAATTATTTTAAACAAAAACGGTACGAAGGGTGGAAACCACTAACTTCCTTGTGATAGGAGACTTGGGTCTATACGAAAGCCCACGTATTCGATTTTCCAAAGTCAAAATTAGTATTCAAAAAAGTCAATTTTACTTATATATATATATATACTATTCTCTACCCCACTAATAAATTACCCACAATTTATACTCACAACACCGTAATATATTACTCCCTCTGTCCCTAAATGAGTGTCCATTTTCAAGAAATCTTTGTCCCTAAATGAGTGTCTTTTTTTAACATAACTTTCTCCCTAAACGTTTTTTTTCGAAAAAAATTTCACCGGTTTCTTTATATGTGCAAAACTAAAGGTTTGGAAAGGAGATTACAAGATTATATATGAATCGTTGTTACCAAATTGTTGAAAAAGTTGAGATTTTCAGTGTCCCTTAAAATGAAATTTGGACACTCATTTAGGGACAGAGGTAGTATATTTCTCCTTAATTCTCGTGTCTGACAATTTTTCTACAATTTTAAATGGGACAGCAGGAGTATACCAAAAAGAAAAGATGTATATATGTCAGTTTGCACAAGAATGAAATAAGAATGAAAAACCTGAGGATACCAAAAAGAAAAGATGAAAGGAATTTGCAAAAGACAAACCAAGCAAATATTATTATTCAGACAGCCTCCTGAACATCAACATTTACAAATGTCAGATACTCTAAAAACTGCTCATCAATACAAATCATATGGAGACTTAAATCTCAGTTTACTCTTTCCGCTCCGTCTTCACTCAGCAAATCAGCATTGACTTCCACTAATTTCACTTGTGCGTTCTCATAACAAAGCTTTATTTTGCTTCATTCATGTAAGCGACAATCCGCTTGTGGGTCCCATCCATCCAAACAGAAACCTCGTCGGTCTTCCTTACCCTCCAAAGCCCAAGTCTTGCTTATATATGTATAGTGAATCTAAGCAAACAGATCCTCAGTGATAAATGATTGATGGGCATTATCGTCATTACTACTACAGGGTTCAGATGGGTAGTGAAACTGCTCGTAGTTTAGCTGTCTTGAAGCTTCATACAAAGCAATGCCAACACTTACTGATAGATTCAGACATCTGACATAGGTTTCAATCATTGGAATCTTGATTGTACCACCCCCGAGTGGTTCACTGCTACAATCAAGCAGGGCTTCAGGTGTTAGCCCACTGGTTTCCGACCCAAATACAAGCCAATCCCCTTTCCTATAGGAAAACTCCTGCATCATCCATAATATTTGGGTTCATGAGACAGAAGCTAAACCCAGTCTAATTAGTTCATACTCTCTCCGTCCCGGAAAAATAGCCTCATCTAACTTTTGATGTCTACACAAGTGAACTTTGACCAAATATTCATGGCAATCTAATCATTCTAGTGAAATTCTAAAAATTGTTATAATAAATCATTGACTGATTTATCAATAAAGATTTTAAAATTTCACTGGGATGATGGTATTGATACTGATGTTTGGTCAAATTTTACTTGGGTTGACCATCAAAAGTCAAATGGAATAGCTCGCAACTTACATAATGAAGATTTATCATTGTTGACATTACTCTGAAAGCAAGATGATAATAAAAAGGAATAGCTTGCAACTTACAGAATGAATATTTGTTCCTCTCTTGGTGAAAGCCAGAAGACGTTTTTCACCATCCTGCACATCACATGGATAATTTATGAAGCAGATTAGGAATTATAGTAATTTTGGTGCTTTTTTATATTTAAAATAGTATGCATAAAGATAGGAAAATAACATAGTTAAAAGGTGGAACGAGTAAACCATCAAGAAACCCAAAAAAAAAAAAATCCATTAAATACGGGAATATGAAATTATAGTGTTCCAGTCTCTTTGGATAAGGGAGACGGGAACTCCATGTAAAAGTGCCTCGTTTAGAGGCACAAAGAAAAATCAATCGGCCCTTAAACCATAAAAGGTGTTAAGTATAATGCCTTTGAATTTTGGGACATAAATTTAAATGGATTAAATTAACAAGTTCGTAATTCCGGGACAGAAAGAGTAATTTCAAGACAGAAGGAGTATGGCTAAGGCTTGTGGCAAAGGCCACAAAAGCCGAGAGTTATACCTTAGTCACTTTCACGCAAGGAAGCATGACTGGCTAGGAATCACGTGTTGACCGGATTATGTCAGCAACTTTAGTGCCATAGTAAATAAGGATTGTTAAGGTATCCTTGTTTCAGTTAGTATCCTAGTCTTAGAATTAAAGTCAACTTGTGAGTATATTACGTGTGTGTAAACATACGTATTATATATATATACTCCCTTCCGTCCTAAATTAATTCAGTACCTTATTTTATTCAGAAAGTGAGAGAGATCAATAATTCTAGATCTAGGGTTTTGCATAGCTAGGAACTTTGTGATCAAAGTTCATGCAAACATAGATTAGTGTGATCATATTCTTGTAATTGTTTCTCCGCCATAATAATATTTGTTTCCCTTTGCCCGTGGAGGTAGCCAATAGAGATTGGTGAACCACGTAAATTTTGTCTTGTTATTTCTTGTGTTCATTATTGTTGCTATCTCTTGGGTCTGATTTACTAACAAGTGGTATCAGAGCCTGGTTAGTCAAGGAAGATCAGGGCATTCCGCTGCGATAGAAAGAGATGGATTCCGGGATGGATCAGAAAATCGACAAGTTTGATGGGAAGAACAGTTTCAGTTTATGGCAGATCAAGATGAGAGCCATGTTGCGAAGACAAGGTTTGTGGGCTCCAGTGGCTACTGCAATCAGGGATCACAAGGATCCAGAAGGTAAGGCAGAGGTCGTTCCCACAGCAGAGGATTCGAAGAAGGCTGCAGACATGGTAGTATTGGATGAGAAAGCTCATTCAATGATTATCATGAGTCTTGATGATGAGATCTTAGCGGAAGTAGCGGATCAAGAAACAGCGGGAGGCTTGTGGCTGACGTTAGAGAAGATGTATTTGACGAAGTCTCTAACCAACAAGCTCTATATGAAGAAGAAGTTATTCACTTTCCATATGACTGAAGGTACGCCTATTAAGGATCATCTAGATCGATTTTCCGCTTTATTACTTGAATTGCGTAATATAGAGGTGAAAATTGATGATGAGGATGCTGCTCTAATTCTGTTGATATCTCTACCGTTGTCATATGAATCATATGTTGATTCATGCTTGAACAAAGAGACAATTACTCTGGAGCAAGTAAAGTCTGGTCTGAAGACTAGAGAACTCCGCCGAAAGGCGAGTGGTACTAGTACAGAATCTCAGTCATCAGGTTTGACTGCGGAAGGCAGCAAAGGGCATGGTCGAAGGAGCGGAGGTTCTAGACGGGGTCCGAGACCTGGAGATATCTGTAGTTATTGCAAGGAGAAGGGGCATTGGAAGACCGACTGTCCCAAGAAGAAGAGAGAGCAGCAGAAATCTGAGTCGACTGCTGCGGTGGCAAGCAGTGACAATTTTGATGAGGATTGTGATTATGCCCTGGTGACCGAAGAAGAAACAAGCAAGGAAGTTGCATGGGTTCTAGATTCGGGAGCATCTTATCACATGTGTTCGCGCAAGGAGCGGTTTACAACATACGAGCAAAAAGATGGAGACCATATTTATATGGCTAATGGATCGGACTGCGAGGTAGTTGGCATGGGCTCTGTAAGGGTGAGAACTTCTGGTGATAAAACTCTCACATTGAACAAGGTAAGACACGTTCCACAAGTAGCAAAGAATCTGATATCACTTAGTCGTTTGGACAAGAAGGGGTACAGTTTCAAGGGTGAAGGTGGAGTTCTGAATGTCTACAAAGGTTCAGATGTAATTCTGAAGGGTAAAAGAAAAGGTTCCTTGTTCATCCTCCAAGGTTCTGAGATTGATGAGGGTGTTGACAAGCAGGTGGAGCATCATTTTACACTAGGCCGGAGTGAACTGGGCAAGCCAAAACTAGAAGATCGACACACACCGGTGTTGTCAGTCATGGTTGGCAAGATCCAATGTCGACTGGATGGGCCACAATTAAATGACTGTTAGTTGCCCGTTGGGGTGATTCTGAGTGTCCGTAGGATACATTGCATGCAGAAAATCTGATTGTCCAGAGGACAAGGTTGTTTGTCTGGTGAGGCAAATTCTGGGTGTCTTGAAGATACATGGTGCACAAAATCTAGTGTCTTTGACGAAAGACAGAACTGAGGCAAAGGTTGAAAAATCTGGTACGAGGGATGTGGCTCAAGGTGGAGTCTATGTCGGAAGCTCGTGCATCTGAATTATTAGGGGAGATTCAAAGTCAAGGTGGAGATTGTTAAGTATAATGCCTTTGAATTTTGGGACATAAATTTAAATGGATTAAATTAACAAGTTCGTAATTCCGGGACAGAAAGAGTAATTTCGAGACAGAAGGAGTATGGCTAAGGCTTGTGGCAAAGGCCACAAAAGCCGAGAGTTATACCTTAGTCACTTTCACGCAAGGAAGCATGACTGGCTAGGAATCACGTGTTGACCGGATTATGTCAGCAACTTTAGTGCCATAGTAAATAAGGATTGTTAAGGTATCCTTGTTTCAATTAGTATCCTAGTCTTAGAATTAAAGTCAACTTGTGAGTATATTACGTGTGTGTAAACATACGTATTATATATATATACTCCCTTCCGTCCTAAATTAATTCAGTACCTTATTTTATTCAGAAAGTGAGAGAGATCAATAATTCTAGATCTAGGGTTTTGCATAGCTAGGAACTTTGTGATCAAAGTTCATGCAAACATAGATTAGTGTGATCATATTCTTGTAATTGTTTCTCCGCCATAATAATATTTGTTTCCCTTTGCCCGTGGAGGTAGCCAATAGAGATTGGTGAACCACGTAAATTCTGTCTTGTTATTTCTTGTGTTCATTATTGTTGCTATCTCTTGGGTCTGATTTACTAACAAAAGGGAATCCAACAAACTCTGGCTCTTAAAAGCTCTGGTATTCTTTTCTGTTCAAATACATAAACCCTCCATTTCCCACAAAAGATCTTATGAAAATTATATTGGACATGTATTTCAAATGTTATTTGAAAAGTAAACAACCTGCTGTATGAAATAGTTCTGGAACTCTCCCCACGAGCTATGCTGTTTAACAACTACATATCTATAAAGAGAGTTAATAGTGATAAAAACTGAATCGCATTAACAATGCTGGTGCATGATGATACAAGTAATATAGAATTAACCTATTATTTACTATAGCAATTAATCAAAAAGGTCTTCTTTTATGCACAAATGATCAGCAGGTAATTCTACTACAGGTCCAACTCACAACAAATGAGTGGAAGCATGGACAAATGAACAGAAGAACACACATTCATATGCACTCTTTGTAAACGTCTACAATTCTTAACATTTAGAGGTTATTTTCCAAGGCTCGCTCATATGATCTCCAAAGAATCGAAAGGACAAGAATTTTGATATATCCCTCTATAACATATTAGGCCATTAAAAATCCTCTTGACTGTATAACGTTTCCATTTCCGGTGTTCTACTAAATAACCTCATCCAACGCCCCCTAGGTCTTCATCTATGCTGAGGTAATCCGATTTTCTCAAAACTACAAATTGAAACCTCAAAGAGAGACTAGATGTGGTGGAGGAGAAATTAATCACTACCGAAAAGAGAGACTGTGGCCTTAAGCGTAAAAGTTAGGCTGCTCTCTGATGAGCTCTTAGTCATTTCTGCGGATGCACTCATATGAAGATAAGCTTGTTAGTGGCTTATGTGATGAATCTTTAATGTGTTTATGGTGACTTCTTTTTTGGGGCTTTTAACTCAATGACTATGTGAATTGAAGTCTGAAAGTTCATCTATCAGAGTTCTGATATGTCTCTGATATATGAACCAATCATCATACTTATTCATTATTATTATTTGGGTTTTTTGTTTGCAAAAATGAACTCATTCTTAGTCAGATATTTCACCTATGAGAGCGGAACTGGTATTTGACCAAAATGTGATAGAGCATGCGAGAAGAGTGACTTAATGAAAGAACGGTGGTAAGAATGTAACTAATGAGAGAACATGTGGTATTATTGTATGGAGCCCTTTTATGGCATTTTGAGAAAGTGTTCTTGGCATTGTGTTCAGGCTGGACGACTCTAGGGTCACTGATCCTAACATTTGACTCGCTTAATGAGATAAAAGAGACAAATTGAGAAGTCAAATGATGTATAGTAAAAAGTATGATGTGAAGATATTTTGATTCTAAGATAAATTTGGTTTTAAGATGAGGTGTGAAAATGTATACTCCCTCCGTCTCGTAACAACTTGCACGAATTTCCTTCTTGGGTTCACCATTGGTAAGTCCCCTTTCCTAAAATGTCCACTTTTTTTTTTTTAAACCTACCCCACTTGTCATACTAACACGTACTTAAATTGAGGGCCCTACTTGCAAATCCTCATACTGACAACCCCTTTTCCACTAACATAGAATATACAAACTCTCTTTAATTCCCACGTCGGAGAAAAATGGTAAAAGTTGTTATTGGACGGAGGGAGTATAGTATATCATGGCAGCTCAGTTAAATTTGGGAAATGTAGGACTAGTTTAATTGGATGGCAGAGATAATAAAATGGAAGAAAACAAGCTTGCAGCTTATAACATGTCTAGAGTCACTCTGAACTTATCCATAAGTTCTAACTAAAATAGAATGCACTGCCCAAGATTGATTGCATAAGGATACGGCCAGTAATCCAGTCCAGCACGCTTTAGTTTTGTATCATCCACCTGAAACCCTAGTGGCTGAATAAAGAAAAAAGTTCAAATTTTGTCAAATGCAACAAAAAAGATGGATCAATAATGACCAGGCCAATCTCCCACTTGGTGAAACAGAAGTTTCAAATTAAATGACACTCACTCCATCCCAAAATGAATGTCCAAAAAAAAATAAAAAATTCAAATGTGCTATTGATGAAGAGCAAATTTGAAAAATTATAAGACGATTTTGGGACGGAGGTAGTACTTGGTAATACCTACCTCAATAAGGTGCAGTCCCACACCCGACGCTGCACAACTTCTAGCAATGGACCCTGTGTTTCCAGGAATCTGCCAAGGATCATCAGGGCAATGTGATTTGGAGACCCATCTTTACTGGCAAGATGCAGAACATACTTTATCTAATGCATAAACCATCGAAAGCGAATACAAGTACAAGACGCATTTCAACTTAATACATAAACCAAACAAGCTAGTAACTATATATGATTTGTGGAGATGGACCGGAGTGTCAAGATAAACACGTGATGTCGGACACAGAAACCTTCAAAATCCGAGACAGAGGGACAATAGCTATATATTATGGATATTATGGTAGCTAAGTATATTCCTGAAACATAGATAATATAAGTACTTATGGGGGCTCCATCAAGTACTTTCAAGCCATCTGTCCTACTAAATATTTGATATAACGAACCAAATCTTTGTACGAATTGCATAATTATCAGGCTATCCATGACTCAAAAGGCTACTCGATGTATAAGGATTAGGAACCAACCACATCCAATTCAAGCAAGACATGTTAACCTCATCATACTGATATGGAGAACTTATAACATGAAATCTGTCTTAACGACGGATTCTTCGTGCTATAAAATAAAGTTTCTGATTTCAACACAAATAACTCTCCCTCCCCCCCCCCCCAAAGTACCTTACATTAGAATACCTAATCAATAACAAGTTGCTAGCACAAATAGTCATAGAAAATGCATTTTATAGCAGTTTTAACCATTGTACGTTAGATGCGTACTCACTATCCCCAAAATTAGGGATATTTAGTGCATATGTTAGCAAACTTAACCATCCTACTTTAGGTTTATTGAGGATAATGAGTATGTCTCTAAAGTACAATGGTTAAAATTGTTTTAAAAAATACTCCATCGTCACATAATAAATGTCATACTTTCCTTTTTGGCTCGTCCCAAAATATATGTCGCGTTTCTAACTATAAAAATTGTTATAGTGCAATTTCATTCTTGTACAAGCAATGTACAAACAACTAAAGCACATTCCTTAAAAACGTTGACTAGTCAACTGCAACATTTAATATGGGACGGAGGGAGTATATATTAGTGGTTAAAACGGAAGCATAAGCCAAGTATGATGGTTCAAAATGTTGTTAGGCAAAAATAAAATTACCATGTACCCCCTCCAACCAAAAAACTTGTCCTATTTCCCTATATTTGTATCAGCTTTAAGCTTTGACCAAAGATTCATGAAAGCTTACTTGTATTTGTGAAGTCAAAAATATTGTCACTAATAATATCCGTAAGCTCTGTCAATAATTGAAACTATAACCTATAACCCAATACATACAAAAACACATATGTTAATAGTAAGTTGATATGCTCCTAGGTTAGCTTCCCAACAAGAGAAGGGATTTTTCGGAATGGAGGGAGTACTGTGTTTTGTCTTTCTACTCCCGCCGTCATAATATTCACGTTTTTGCAAAACATGATGAAGTTGAGGTTTACGTGTACATGTAAATGAGTTTACTTAACTCGTCCGTGTAGAATCAAAGTTGCAAATTAGTTTCCCACAGATAGAAAATTGTACTCCCTCTGTCCCTAAATGAGTGTCCAAATTCCATTTTAAGGGACACTGAAAATCTCAACTTTTTGAACAATTTGGTAACAACGATTCATATATAATCTTGTAATCTCCTTTCCAAACCTCTAGTTTTGCACGTATAAAGAAACCGGTGAAAAAAATTTCGAAAAAAAACGTTTAGGGAGAAAGTTATGTTCAAAAAAGACACTCATTTAGGGACAAAGATTTCTTGAAAATTGACACTCATTTAGGGACAGAGGGAGTAGTATTTTCATAGAGTGGATACTCATTTTGGGAGAAAAGGTACGGACATTTTGGAACTGAGGGAGTAATTTGATATGTTCCTAGATTATTTTCCAATGAGGAAAGAGGTCTATTTTTTCGGGATGGGAGTATGGTTTTCTTTTACTTTTATTCCCTCATTCCCAAAAGGAATGTGCCTTTTCAGTCTTAACGAAATTTATGAAGTTGGTTTTTAGGCCATTTAACTAGTACGTGTATCAGTGTATGTGAGTTTCTTTTAACTTTCTACCTGGAAACTCACACTAGCTACTGCTAATAGTGAGTTCTTTTGCAACTCATTTTGAGCTGCCTGCAAGTTTTTTTGTGTTACTTCTTCAATTGTTGTATATTTCGGTGACAATTTGGAGTTTCCTTGGTACAGCATTGCAAGTACAAACTGAGATATGGCAGATAGAAAATTTAATTGGGGCATGTTTGTCAAAATAGTTCAAAATTTTGGACTTTGTGTTCGAAAAACAAAATGAATTACACAAAGCTAAACTCTTCCAATTCCAAGTCAACATCTTGAAACATAAATTTAGCATTTTCCATAGAAGGTAAAACACTCATTTGCGGACAAAAGGACCTACTCCCCTGTGTCCCGAAAAATAGTTTCATTTGACTTTTGATGGGCAGCAAACTTTGACTAAATATTAATGGCAATCTAATCAACCTAGCGAAATTCTAAAAATTAATATTGATAAATCATTAAGTTATACTCGACAACAAGTTTTAAAATTTCGTTGGAAAGATTTATTAAACGTTAATGTCCGGT
The DNA here is from genome assembly GCA_026119855.1 of Campanula takesimana. Lineage (NCBI taxonomy): Eukaryota > Viridiplantae > Streptophyta > Magnoliopsida > Asterales > Campanulaceae > Campanula > Campanula takesimana. The sequence goes on along the minus strand of JAOWBW010001626.1, from coordinate 249,999 downwards.
CAAAGTTACTAGTGTTAGACCATCAAATTCAAATGAGACAATCTTTCCCGGACGGATGAGTATTTTCCAAAAATTTCAAGTAACAAAGTAGGCTGAAACAAACAAGTGAGTCAGAACATACTATAGAGGAAATTGGGAAAACATGAAGAAAACAAATGATGAAGAGATGAAGAAATGCATACCTGTGGAGAGAACAAGACAACGTTAAGAATTTTAGTGGAGGAGACTTGTTTAACTGCTTCACCATCATTTAATCTTTTCGCTGCAAAATTCCAAAAAAAATATATATATATAAAATTAATCAATTATGAGTGCAGCCAAGCCAAATCATAACTATTGAAGACTGAATTAGTAAAAAGGAAAGAAAAATTAAGGATAAATTACAGATAGCAGAAAGGGGACAGAGGCGCGTAGAGTAGGATTGGGAAAATGGCTTTTTATTCTTCCACTTTGTTTTGTTATGAACATTGGAACAAGAATTTGGAAATAAAGAAGAAGATCTGGAGGAGGGGAAGCGGAAACAGTGGGGCGACGGCGACGGCGCCATTGCCGTGAAATCGAACATTTTCAGATATGTCGTCGTCGTCCCCATTCTTCTCCGTATTTTAGAAAACCCAACGTTGCAGCTTTCTTCTTCTACTTCAGTAGCTGCTCTGCCATTCTGTTTTCCTATCTCACTTGAGTGAGGTTATCCACACCCTTTCCTTAGTATTACGTCCGTGTCCTAGAGCAAGTGTCCACATTTTTTTTTTCATGTTAGCACGAACGAACTTTGACCTATAATTTTATATTAATTTAATTATCATAATGAAAATATAAAACTTGTTTCTTAGACACCATTATATATAGGGTTAATGACAATTTAGACACTAAAGTGATATACCACCCTTCCAAACGAACTCTGATGTTTTTTTCCGCCAAATCAGACCTTTATGTGAAAAATACTCGCCAGATAGGGCCTTTTTGACGGAAATCGTTAAAAATTCAGTTAAAAAGTATGTGCCATGCACATGACTAACAAAATTGGTTAGTTTGAGGTTGAAATTTATTTCAAAGGACTTAAATGACATATTTTAAAACTGAGGTGAGAGCTAGGAAAAAAAAACTCAAATAAATTCTTTTTCAAAAATAAGAAAATTTAAAAGAAAAATAAATTCATTATGTTCAAAATTTAAAGGGTTAAAGGTGTTAAACTTATTTATTTTTGAAAATGACAATTCCAAAATATGTCGAAAATCAAAGTGTTTTTAAGTTCACCAATTTTGTGCAACAAGAAAAAAATTTAGATGATTTTTTTTTTAATTTACCATTTGGTATTTTATTTTATTTTATCTTTACCAATTTTTATGAATGAATTAGTCTATTTTTTTTAGTTAACTTGAAAATGATAGTGTAATTAAAGAGTCAAAATAAAAATTGTACACTGTCTTAAACTTTTTTTAATAATAAAAAAGAGATAAAACTTATTCTCAACAAATTCTATCTTATGAAAAAAAAAAAAAAAAAAAAGTAAGACCTAAACCTAGTTCATCTTCTTCCTATAGTACATCTCTGATACCACCACCGCCCTTACCATCACCATTCTAACTCTTTTGTTAACCATGGGCACCCTCTCCATCCTCTCTCCTTCCACCTCCCTCCACCACCGACCTAATTTCCGTTCCTTCAAGGCCGCCGCAGATGAGCAGGTATTCCGGTTCCAGCAAGGTGAATGAGAGCTTTAAGAACGCTGAGAATGGAATTTGATCAAGCATATTCCATTATGGCTGGATATTAACTAGGGGTGTAAACGGTTCGGTTCGGTTTGGGAGTTTTTAGAGACCGAACCGCTAGTCATCGGTTTGGAATTTTTCCAAACCGAACTGAACCACAAAAATGTCCAAACCGAACTGAACCAAACTACCATAGTTCGGTTTGAATAGCGGTTCAGACCACGGTTCAAACCGACGCCCAAACCAAGGTCCAAATGATTTAGCCAGTTGGCTCTTGTTTTCAATAGCAGCACCCTACCTCATTTTTATATCCACTTTCCCCCTTTCCCTTTCTTTCGTTTTCGATGTGGGAAAACTACTCAAAAAATTTCAAGTTCTAAATACACTCTACAACTGGATTCCAATTTCACAACCCACTAACCCATCGCCGCTCCCGCCTCACTCCTCTGTATCTTCCTCCCCTCCCCCATCCAATTGTGAAGGTCGCCGACCCAGATGGTTCTGTTCTCCCCGCCGCCGCCGGATACTGCATCGCCACCCACTGTTGCTGCGACGCAATCGGCTGCGTCGTCCCCGCCACTACCGGCGCCTGTTGTTGTTGCTGCTGCTGCGGATCAGAACCGTTGCTCGATTGCATCGTCAATTTATCACAACAACCAGTTTGAAAATAAATTAAAAAACAAAGTGGCAGTTTGTGAGTGAGTGTATATATAGATAGATAGATATAGGTTGTATGTATAGGTTAGAGAGAGAGGGTGGGGGTGTTGAATCTGAGTTATAGGAATGGGGGAGAGATTGGGGAAGAGAGGCTAAAGAGAAGATTTATGTGTATTGAAAGTAGAAGATGAAGTTAGTTTTGGTTTAGTTTACTTTGCTTTGCTTTGATTTGCACATTGTATGGAAGAGACGAAGAGTGATTTTGGAAATACATTTCCCACATGGAGAAAAAGAATAAAGAGGAAATGGAGGAGGTGGATACAAATGGTCTGGCTATGGTTCGGTTTAATGGTTTAGATCGCGGTTCGGTCTGATACGGTTCGGTTCGGTTTGGTCGGTTTATAAGACTCAGACAGCAGACCGAACCGAACCGCACGGTTTGTGGTATTTTCAAACCAAGCTGAACCACGGAAGCATAAAAACCGAACCAAACCACATGGTTTTGTTCGGTTCGGTCTCAAACCGCGGTTTGAACCGAACCGCTTACACCGCTAATATTAACTGACGACTTGAAAACGGCAACTTCACGTCGCTAATTGCTACCGCCGGAGCGGTTAGCGTGATAAAGTTGGGCACGTCGACGGGATGGTTGGAGCGGTTAGGGTTATTGAAATTGGACCGAGTACAATCTGCAATGTGGCCTAACTTGTTGGAGTGGGAGAAGGGGGCAAATAGAATGTTGTCGAGATGGTTGGAGAGGAGAGGGGAGGATGATTCTGGCGGTCCCCAGCCGTTGGGATTGAACGGAACATCGTCAATTTCGAAGCCTTGATTTTTCCTCTCCTCTTTGCACAATTCACCTTTTTCACAAACAGTCAAAATGAATAAAAATTGGTTTTTTTGCCCCCCTTTTTTTTCTAGCCCTCACCTCAATTTTAAAATATGTCATTTAAGCCCCTTAAAAGACATTTCAACCTCAAACTAACCAATTCTGTTAGTCATGTGCATGACACATGCTACTTAATTGACTTTTCTAACGAAAACTGTCAAAAAGGCCCTAACTGGAGAGTATTTTTCACATCTAGGTCTGATCTGGCGAAAAAAACATCAGGGTTCGTTTGGGAGGGTGTTATATCACTTTAGGGTCTAAATTGTCATTAACCCTTATATATACTATCAATAACAATTTTTTAATTTTCATTAAGATAATTAAATCAACCTAAAGTTATTGCTCAAAGTTCCTTCGTGCTAACATGCAAAAAAGGTGGACACTTACTCTGGGACGGAGGGAGTAACTAATTTCAAAACTACCTTGTTTTTATTTGCACCCGTTGATAGTATATTTTCTAGTATTATTTTGTTGGCACCAAAAAGTTAATCATATATCCAAACCTTACCTTCAAAATCACTAAATTCTTAAAACTTATAAAACAATTTTATAATATTTAAAAAGTCAAGTAAAACTATCATTTTGATACAGAAAAAATATCATACTAACAAAATTTGTGCATATTCCAAAATACCAATCCTTCATTTCTCAAACAATATCCCTCCATCTCTCTCTCTCATCCATCTCCTCACTCATCGTGAAAACCAACTCGCCACACTTTCTTTCTTCATGAAAACCCACACCTCATCCCCTTTCATGTCCATGGCAAACCCCCTACCTTACCAATCTTATTTTCTCTCCCTCCTCAACATCCCCACCGCGCTCTCTATGAACCCAATCTCTCTCTCTCTCTCTCTCTCTCTCTCTCTCTCTCTCTCTCATTGCTATAGAATTATGTTTCCCTTTCCAATTCCAGCCAATTGATTGCTATTTTTCTCCCATTCCACCTCTTATAGACACGCAAACACGCAAAACTCATGCATAAACACAATCCAAAACACACATGAACATATATAAACACACAGTCACCTCTTCTTCTTTTGTTGATTCACAATGTTGCTGGTGTTCATCCATGGTTGACCGAACGCCACAAGGCACATTCATCGATCGATAACTGTCGAACTCAAACACCCTCATGTTTGTTCAATTCACCATGGTCGAACACCTTAATCTCCGTTCTTTCTTCCATGGCCAATGTTGGTTTTTTAAAAAACAAAAAATTAGCCAAACTTATTGGTGTGATGCCACGAAATAGAGAAGTGACTGAAAGGGAGGGTCAGTCGTCATGGATAATTAGGAGGGAGAGAGAAGAATAGATGTGGTGTGAGGGTTTTCCATGGTTATGGAAGCAGTTAGGGTGGGGTTTTCATAGAGAAAGAGGGTACGGTGGGCTAAATTTCACCAATAGAGTGGAAATAAACATATGAAATCAAACACCCATGAGCCCAGATCCGTGCATGTTGATTAAATTAAATACAAGATGAAAGAAACTAACCCTTGAAGATCGAATCCATGAACATGGAATTTAGGTGTTGAAAAGCTAACACCCTCTATCGGTATCCACACGTCGAACGGACTCAAGAACACTTTCTTGATTGATTGCTAGATCCAAGGCTTGATGAAGAAACGATTTCTTCATAGGAATTATTTTGCTCCATTGATTATTGTATTTTGATAATTCTCAATCTCAAAATAAATAATTTTGCCTCTCTATATTTTATTGTTTCTAAAACAATGTGTTGTGATTTCTAAAATCAACATCCGAGGCTGTCAAACCCGGCTGCATATATTTATATGAGGGTTTGACCTAATTTATTTTGGGATCAGGATTCATTGTCATACAAGAAATCTGAACAAACTGACCAGAATCGGGGAGGGAGCCATACGGCTATGTAGGAGCCGTACGGTGCCTTCTAAGCCGTACGGTGGTTAGTCCAAAATTCCCAGATTTTTAGCCTTTTTCAATCCGTTATATTTTGTGTGACCCAATAGGATTATACTAAGTTGGCAACGAGTCCGAACCATTCAGAACCCATAAGACATAAGCGGACTCTAGCAAGCCATTATGACTACCCAATTAGTATAACTTTGAAAGTCCAAAGTTACCTTATAGAACATATCACAATCCCTTTGGCAAGCGATATCATATTGGACATAAGTCATGGTGCACGTCAACTTATGTTGTCCAATGCTTTCTCGATCCCGAGTAGATTGATATAAGCAAATGACATTGAAAACATCAATTCATTTGGGTATTGCCATACAGTATCATCAATCTCACTCATCGAGTGACCAAGCAGATATCTCTCTTGAGAGAGGGACAAATCTCATCTTGACTTATCATTCTTCCCTACAAGGATCCGATTATGCCAATCATAGCCTTTATAACTACCAGGTTAAAGGTAGCGTTTGACTATGTCAAACATAATATTCAATCTCAAGTCTAAGGATATCAAATGATATAACTATTATGAGATTTAATTATGACATTTGACCATAGCATAAATCTCATAACGGGTTTATCCAGTACCTTGTTCTCCAACAAGTACCCACAAGTTTAATCTGCATCCTATACACCATAATCATCATATGATTATCCATTAAACTCATCCTAGCCCTTCATAAGTGCTAGGGACAATGATTATTATAATAAACATGCAAAAGATATAATAATCGGGCTTGTTATCTCTATAAAAATGAAGCTATGATGTAACGCATAGGTCTTTCTCAAGGGTCTAGGGCATAATATCCAACAGTTTTCATAGAGAAAGAGGGTCGAGTGGGCTAAATTTCACCAAGATAATGGAAATGGATGAGAAGGAGAGACAAATGAGGTATAGTTTTGAAGAGATGAAGGATGATGTTGTTTTGAAATATGTGCAAATTTTACTAGTGTTGTAGTAATTTTATGGGTGCAAAACAACTCTCAAGACAATATTAACCCTTATTATAATGACACCCATATACTTTCTTTTTTGTTTTTAAACCTATTATTTCTAAGCACACCCCCTTCAAATATTTCCCTCACAAACCACGAGTAACCCTCCCACTCTCACTTTCACCCTCACTCATAATTCTATTTAAAATATCGAGTAGTACTAAGTGTACAAAATAGGCTTACAAAATTTTGATTACAAAATTAGTTGGAAGTCAGTGATTGAATATTTATTTAATAAATAGTGTGATCCACAAACTCAACATTCAATCATTAATTGCTAACTAATTTTGTAAACATTTTTTATAATCTTAGCATTGCTCAAAAAAATTATTGTCCATTTGAAAAGTTGACTGCAAAAGCTTTCCCAAAACACCCTTCTTAAAATTTAATATATCCACCTAAATGGTGTTCAAATATCCAACATAAACTCATTTGTACTCAAAAAGCTCTCCAATATTTTTTTTATTTCAATTTATGCTTTAAATTTACTTTTCACGTAATTTTATAAAAAAATTGTAATATTATATGCATATGATATCAACCGAACATCTTTATAGGTGTTCATTCTACTCAACCGTACGAAGTTGTTCTTTAGGTACTAGTTGAACATCATTATAAAACATGCCGTTAGGTGCTCTCATTATGAAAGAGCACCTCTCACTTGTTCTTTTGGCAAAGATATTTGGTACTCCCTCTCTCAAAATGATGATTTTAATGTACAATTATTTTTTAATTCGTGTGTATCCAAATCAGTGTTCTAAAAAGCGCTACGCGGCGAAGCTGGGCCTAGCGCCTAGGGGCCTAGGCGAGGACTAGGCGGGGCCGAGAAATTAGATTATTTTTAATATTTTTTTATAAATATGTATTATATATATATATATATATATATATAAATATATATTTATCCAAAAGTTAGTGCCACTTATTTTTTTATGTGTCAAAAATAAGTTATTTTAATTAAAAAAATATAAATCAAAATAAAGAGTTATGATATTTCAAAAGTGTAAGTTACATATTATACACTAGCCCATCTTTATTTATTAAGCCCAAATATAATTTCAAATGAGGCCCACTATCTCCCTCTTAAGAAAACCTATCTCATTAACCCTAAATAACACAGCCCTTTTTCTTTTTTTCCTTTACGGTGTTTGCTTCCCCTTCTTCTTGTCAAAGTGCCGCCACCACTGACCACACGACCTTCCAGTTTTTTCGCCTCCATCTCCATTTGTGATCGGCGATCCCTTTCTTCCTTCTCTCAACAGGTAGAAACCCTTTCTCTCTCTCTCTCTCTCCCTCTTTGTTCTCTTGCGGCCTCACTTTTCTCTTTCTCCGGTCGTCTTTCTCTTTTCTCCTTCTTTATTCTCGTCGCCGATCGCATTTTTTCGGCGACCTTCGTCGAGCCCGCCTAGGACCGCCGAGCCCGCCTAGTCGCCGCCTAATCCGCCGAATCTCCGCCTAGTCCTCCCGGCGCCTAATATGGCCGACTTGAAGGAAATCGGGGCGGAATGGGGCCGCCTAGCGCCTAAGCGCCGCCTAGACGGCCGCCTAGCCCGATTTTTAGAACACTGATCCAAATGTCGACATTTCTCTAAAGAATAGAGCATTTAATACAATGTTGATCCAAACCAGGTTCTTCTTTATTTAATACAAATCTTCATTTTTCCTAGATTCCCATTTAGTAGTTCTTATTTTATTTGATTAATCAATATCCCAAATTTTGCATTTATTATTTGACAATTAATAAATGCAAAATTAGGGATTAATTTTCAGTTTTTTTTTTTTTTAAATTTGACGTTTAATAAAATTCTCTCATTTGTGAGAGCCGTAGATTTTTCTCCGTAGTTGAGAGCATGTGTTTGTGTGTTTGTTGCTTTGTTTGTTTGTTTTTGTGCACTGCAATTGTAATTATATCTTCAATGGCGAATTCGCATCATCCCAAAAAAGAAAAAGAAAAAGAATGCCATTGTTCTTGTTGCACAAGGATGTTTTGAGGGTTTTGGAATGTTTTGTGGACGATTATTCACCAACCGGGATTCTCCATGTTGAGCAACATCAAATATTATCCAACAAGGGATTTCTTAATTGCCGACTTGAGGCAGTTTCCAAGTTTTACTTGGAGTAGTATCCGTATGTTTCAAGATTTAAATCGAAATTGTAATTGTTGTAGGTTGAGAAACGAATCTATTATGATATTTGGGGTGAGCCTCCGGCCATTGTGGAGTCCCGTCTCTGTTCTTATTATTAATGCAATTGATGTTGTTTAAAAAAAAACAAGGGATGTATGAAGTAGAATTATTTTGTTGTTCACACCCGTAAAACTATTTAGTACATTTGTACGTATTTTTACAATTTTAAACGGTACAACACTGTGAAGCACAATTACAAATATACTCAATATATTTATATTTATTTTTTTATGGTGAAGGGCCAAACTAGTCTCGAGAATAGTCAAAGGACATAAGTGCAGTAAGTCATTTAACAACGGCCTGACTGAAACTTTTGTAAGAATACAGAGGCCACATTGAAAACATACATCTCACCAGTCGCCACCAAAATCACGATTGCAACGAAACTTCTTCAACATTCAATCTTTGCGAAAATTTCCAATCGGTACGTATTACACAAAACGATTCTATGTAATTTTCGATTGAATATTGACTCTATTTGGTAGTTTGATATCAATTTATGTTTATGATGTTGCCCGATCTTAGTTCCCCTTCTCGGTTTGGGGATTTGATTCAGTTGCGTGTTTCAAAATCTGATATTTCGTTATGAGTTTTTGATGAATATTGTTTTGATTTATGTTGGGGCTTATTGTATGATTGAAAAGATAGGCTCGGTTTCATTGTTGGGGTTTTGATGTATGAAAATGGTGCCAAATTTTTATTTTGGTTTCATGTAGAGGAGAATTAATGATCCCAATAACCTGATGTGGTAGTTCATCACTATTAAGTAGGAAAATACCTAGATTGTTAGTTCCCATCAATTTTTTATGCGATTTTCTGATCTAGGATTCAAGGCGTGTAGTTTTTCTAAATGGAATAATAGTTTTCTGAGCATGTTGGGTTACACGTATGAATGCTATGCTTGTGATGGGTGGAGGTGTACGGTAGTTATTTTTGGTGAGGAGGGTGAGTGGGGTGTTCTGTTTGGTATTTGAGGGAGGGATGTGATGGGAAAGGTCTGAAGCAGGGTGGATGAATGGAACCAGCTTTTTAAGCCCCTAAATACAGGTTTAATCTTACACTGTTACACATGTACAAGTACTAAGCTGTTTTTGGAAAATAGTACCCCATATCTTCTAACATTATATATAACTTTGATCGTTTTTGTCTGTTTTGTACTTTGTAATTTTAATTTTTGTACTCCTCTGTCCCAAAGAATGACGTGGGTATTCAAATAGTTTCTTAATCTGTGCATATATCCAGAACTTACCTTTGTTCTAGGAAAGAGGGCGTACTTAATTGTACACTTGTTCTTGTGAGTTTTTGTAAATTTGATGTGTGGAACTAAAGGATGGTTTTCTTTTTGCTATTGTATGATATTATTAATCATAATATTTTGTTCCAAAAGATGTAATCAACACTAGTTGATTAATAACTTGAACCTAAATTGTTGGTAATAAACCAAAAGTGGCGATTTAGTGCAGTTTTAGTTTATACTCCCTCCGTCCCTAAATGATCTTCACATTTGACTATTCAAACTTTTTAAGGATATGAACACTTGCTTCTCTAGACATGTTGTGTTTATGTACTTTTAAGCCTAAATTGTAGAAACGGGAGTACTTTTTGGTACACTGAAAAATGGCAAATGAGAAGATCATTTTGGACAGAGGGAGTATTTCTTAGGAAAAACTGATATATGCTATTTGGTCTGGGTTTTTTTTCTTTCAGATTTTGGAGCCTGCTTATGATTTCTAGTTTTTCAAAACCTAAAATGTATGTGGTTGGTTTTGTTTTGGCTCATAAATAATTTATAAAGCGTGATTAAACTATAAGCCATAAACACTTGCTGCGGCGGTTATTGGGCTTATGAAAAAACAATGGGGATTGTTCTTTATAGACTTTTCCATATTCCAATTTTACCCTTTTTTTAGAGTTAAATACCCTTTTCGTCCCTAACCTATGCAACCTTTTTCCTTTTGGTCACTGAACCATTTTTTTTTCCGATTTAGTCCGTAACACTTGTAGTTGTGGGACTATGTAGTCCTACAATTACATTGCCGTCCCTTTCTTTGTTAAATTCAGTGACATGGCATAATGATGTCACAATTTTGTCACTCAGACAAGGATGAATATTACTTTTAAATGAAACTTTCAACTGCCCATCAATCTTCATACTCTTCTTACCCACCATAAAACACTTCTTGATAAACCGTTAGCTATCAACTACAAACGATAAGCTAGAAATTCAGTGATATCCAACTTTTTTTTTAGTAAAAGTATGCCATGAGTGCGATCAGGTTTAATTGAAGTTGAACATGTGCTGGGA